>JAECUM010004579.1:0-127654 GCA_016617855.1 Megalonaias nervosa
AACACCACAGTGGTAAGATCCAACACCATGGTGGTAAGATCCAACACCACAGTGGTAAGATGCAACACCACACTGGTAAGATCCAAAACCACAGTGATTAGATCCAACACCACAGCAGTAAGACCCAATAACACAGTGGTAAGATCCAATAACACAGTGGTAAGATCCAACAACACAATGATAAGATCCAACACCACAGTGGTAAGATCCAATAACACAGTGGTAAGATCCAACTACACAGTGGTAAGATCCAACACCATGGTGGTAAGATCCAACACCACACTGGTAAAATCCAACACTACAGTGGTAAGATCCAATAACAGTGTGATAAGATCCAACACCATGGTGGTAAGATCCAACACCATGGTGGTAAGAGCCAATAACAGAGTGGTAAGATCCAACACCACAGTGGTAAGATCCAACACCACACTTGTAAGATCCAACACTACACTGGTAAGATCCATCACCACATTGGTAAGATCCAATAACACGGTGGTAAGATTCAATAACACAGTGGTAAGATCCAACACCACAGTGGTAAGATCCAATAACAACAGTGGTAAGAACCAACAAGACAGTGGCAAGATTCAACACTACACTGGTAAGATCCAACAAGACAGTGGTATACCATAATCAACTACATCTACACAAATATCTCTTGTCAAGACAGAAGGTGGGAATTCTACAGAGTCTACTGATCTGACCATAACATTATCTGGATTTCAATTTGCATTTAAATTTTCCATCACCTTGTGACTCATCTTCCATGATGCCATGCCCATAATCATTATGACCATTTGTTATGATACCACGTCTGTAATCATTCTGTCTGTTTCCTGTGATGCCATGCCCATACTCATTCTGTCCATTTTCTATGATGTCATGCCTGTAATCATTCTGTCCATCTGCTATGATGCCACGCCTGTACACATTCTGTCCAAGTATGATGCCATGCCTGTACACATTCTGTCCAGGTACGATGCCATGCCTGTACTTGTTCTGTCCAGGTATGATGCAGTGCCTGTACTCATTCTGTCTAAGTGTGATGCCATACCTGTACTTGTTCTGTCCAAGTATGATGCCATGCCTGTACTCTTTCTGTCCATTTAAGTATGATAGTACCTTCAGTTCTTAGTACTTTTGAATTACATTTCTATAACAGGACACCATATTGCACAGTTAAGTACTTCTAACATTGACCTTGCTGTATGGTAATCGATAGGGTGCTAGCTATGTCAGCCCACAACCAGACAAAAGCTGCTTCCCAATGAATTTAGCATGAACATTGACAAGTTTGTTAAAACTGACTTAGGATTTGGATTTTCTTTAACACTAAGGTCCAGTTTATTTCATTGATGGATGATTACATGGGTACCATTTATTTCATTAATGGATGGTTGTTTAGATAGTTTCACTAAAAAACTTCTTCGTGTACCAATATGATGCACAAAAAGAAAAACAGGAGGGAAAACCAAATTCCTACATGTTCATCCAGGCAATAGAACATTTGTCCCTTTGAAGGACTCTTGTTCAAACTTCATACATACACTACACAAGGGCCACAGGGAAGTTTCCATGTCAAACAATCTAACCCCAAAATGACTTTCATTCAGCTTTTGACTTGGTTTATGATAGATCATTACAGATCAAGGCCATTTGAGGTAAATTTATGTTCATTTTACATTTGTTATACCTAAGTCAGTTGGGAAGGTCAGCCATTCATCTGATGGCAAATTATTTTTGTCATGTCATTCATTGGTTTTAATAACATAAAATATAATAACATAGGGAAACACATTTATTAATGGTATCTTATTTTCATATTCAATTGTAAAAGGTTATAAATCCTACTTTTGCAGTCCATGTCGGCTTTTTAATATTTTCAAGCCAAAATTTCATTTATACAGTTCAAGATTGTCATCTATTGGACCAAAGTGGGAAATTTTTTTCATCTGTGGCACCTGAAATCTTTCAACAGAAAATAATATAGTTTCTACTTTAATGAACTCAGCACACTAATCTGTCACTCGGCAGAATTGCTTTAACAGACAGGTGCACATTCAAACTTACTGAATTTAAGTGAAAACATTTTGCATCAGAGAAAGTTATTCAAACTTACCACTATCACTAGAAAAGATCTGCAGTATAAACCTTTCTTTTGTTGCAAAAATCATGCTGACCGTACGGCCTGCTATCATTTAGGTCTTGTTAAAATAACTGTGATTGGCTAAATTCACAAAGGCAACCAATAAAAATTGCTGATGTATCTGTGCTACTACTGTCCCAAGCACATGGCCAAGTCATGAACTTAGAGCTATTGTCTGAATGGTAGTTTTCATCAATATAACATTGCATCATTTGCAGGGGCATAAGACTGGTTCCTATCTTTATATATTATGTACAATTTTCAGATTTTTAAAAGGAAATTTAAAAGAATGAGCCAGTCTGGGCAGAACTTGATTTTCACTCGGAAACACACAGCTACAAACCGTTGCTCCAGTAAGCATCATGGTCAAATTTGGGTCACTGTGAGTCAAATTATGGTGTTAATTACATACATTTTATTATGCATTATAATGACCTATATATATTCATGACATTGAAAT
The DNA here is from genome assembly GCA_016617855.1 of Megalonaias nervosa. NCBI lineage: Eukaryota > Metazoa > Mollusca > Bivalvia > Unionida > Unionidae > Megalonaias > Megalonaias nervosa. Next base: position 2,607 of record JAECUM010004579.1, read on the forward strand.
AGACCAAGGATATGGGAATGACATTTTTCAAAAATTCATTTGCTTTGATAAAATGTGTTTCTTGAGAGCTTTCATTTTTTCTGATATGATTTTATGATCCATTTCAGGATGGATTTCAGATGTCACCAAAGGCAGGTCTGTAAAGATGGGTAGGTAAGCCTAGAAAGTTTGAAACCTGAGTTATAACTTTTGTAGTTGTGACCTGTCCGTAGTGTAAACAATGGAACTTTTCCTGATCATATTAGTTCATGTATAACAGGCTTCCAGTTGTAAACAGTGCAGACCAAAGTCTGAACAGTGCAGAGTTAGGTCTGGATATTGCAGACCCAGGTCTGAACAGTGTATGGTTAAGTTTTAACATTGCAAGCCTTGGTCTGACCACTGTAGGGTTAGGTCTGTACAGTGAAGGCACAAGTCTGAACAGTGTAGGTCCAGGTCTGAACAGTGCAGGCACAGGCCTGAACAGTGCAGGTCCAGATCTGAATTTACATCATATACCAACAGATTTGTGTCTGTGTTGTTTCTCTTACTTACAACTTTTAGCTATAGGTAATAATGAGGCAAGTTTCTAATTGAAATGGATATCGTCTTTTTGTGTTTGGGAATATGTGATACAGAAACAGGAGAGCATTGTGCCTAGGGCCTGTCTAAATGTTTGGGAATATGTGAGTCAGAAACAGGGTAGCCCTGTGCCTAGGGCCTGTCTAAACCTAATATCCTTGCCTACAGGCCTGTACTAAATCTTTACATGCGCTCTTCTTGCCAGTTTGTGGTGGAAATTGATTTACAAAGAAATGGAAAATTATGCTATTAGCTTATTGAATGTGTGTGTATATACCCCTCAAGTTCTCTGCATTGATACATATAAACGTACAATGCTGCCTTGTCATTATAGCAGAAATGATTACCATAAAACATGGCCTTCAGGCAAACAAGTTAGAATTTGAATGACTGTTAATAAACATGTTGTGTAGAGTCTGTCTGAAGGTGAGATGAATGATATTACATATATGAGATAACTCCCAAATAAAGTAGAGACAAATGATATGACACATGTGATAATCACAGTTAAAGGTGACATGAATAATAGTACATTTTCAAATGATACCAATCCATAACCAAATATGGCCATTATTACTAACAATAGAAAAACACCAGATTTGACCAAAGCATTCTCTTATGAAGGCCTTCAGATTTAATGTTCACTGTAATTAAAAAATAGTAACAAAACATTTAAATTCTGAGAGTAGAAAGACCTTTCAAGCTTTTGCACTTGATGCCAGTCCAACATCAGATAAGGCTGACATGAAAAATATAAACTAATTCCTGTCAAAAATTGCTGGCAAGAATTATACCAAATGAGACAACATCCTGGCATAAATTCCATTTGATGTTTTTCCTAATATTCTGATTCATTATCAAATATGGCCATCTTTTATTAAAACCAAGAATAAACTTCAAATTATTTGTATTCAAAAATGCTAAGTAGAATTTGACTAGATATTATAAAAACCATTAATGCATGCAGTTTTCAAATTGTTCAAAAGATGTGAGTTCACTGTAAACCATGGTTGATGTTACTAAAAATAGACAAACCTTTAAGTAACCCACTTTTCGTAAGCTAAAGAACAGAATTTGATACAAAGAATCCTTGCATAAATCATTTCATTTGAATGTAGCCAACATGCCACCAGATATGTCCACTCCACTAAAACAAGAAAAAAAAAATGACTTCATCTCAGTAACTGCTGCAGCTGCACAGAATAAGTTTGACAGGATTCAGGCTATACATTCTTTAAGATTTGCACCAATGATGCCAGTCTATCACTGAATGTTGCCACAATTAATAAAAACAAAACGAAATCTTTAAATGACATCTTTTAAAACGTTGCAAAATAGAATGCAAATAAATTTAGCAAAAAGCATCCAAGGAAAGAGGTCATACAGTTTTGTACCAGTGATGCCAGTATGTCATCCGATATGCCTACATTTACTAAAAATAGAAGACTCTTCAGACTTCTCGAGACCACTGAACAGAATTGGACCAGATATGACAGAAAGTGTCATGGCATGTAGACCCTTCAAATATGTACTTACTTTAATGATGATGATCTGCCATCAAATGAATGCTGTTTGACAGAGGCAATTTGCTTTAACCCAATTACGGTGGTGCTAATAACTTGTGTTGCTGTGCTGTAAAACACCAAAGCCACCACAAAAAGGTTTTTAATATAAGAAAGTGCTATGGTAACCTGATTTATTAGCCAATCATCCTTCAGTAGAGGTCAGCTAGATGGGTAATCTCAAGTCCACCTGAGCCTATAATTTTTGAAAAATCTTCTTGTTTTTGAAATGCATTCAACTTTCAGGATTTTATTTCTGATTTGATGAATAATTCCTAATGTTACCATATGCATCAATTATATTTCTATATAATAATAATAATAATAATAATAATAATAATAATTACATACAAATTTGATCCCTTGAATAGGCTATCCAGTTTACTTACATCAAGGGAGGTAAATCTGTCAGTGAGTTGTAATTATAACCACTTAATTCAGTTAGTATTCTGTCTCAAATTTTCGTATTTTTCAGTTCCACGCATTCTGTTTGATAGCTGGACTGGGAAGGACTATCAGATCTTGTTTTCCAGCGAGGATGAAATGGAAGATTGTATTAACACCATCCTTGAATTTATCAAGGTCTGTAAGCCTTCCTACACAGCAATATAATAATTAATCACTGACTAAAATATGCTTTTGTGAGTTCTCTGGCATAGATTATAAACTGGAGTGTTTTCTGGTATAGACAATATAAACTGGACTGGAAATTATGGTACAGGCTGTATAAACTGGACTGGAAATTATAATACCAACTGTATAAACTGGACTTGGTAAAAGAGGAAACCGTTCATATGCAAAAATGTAGTGGCACCACTATCACAGTGTTAAGAAAAGCTTGTTGGATTTTGAATTATTATGTACAGAGAGTTCCATGTTTTGATTGATATAACAGTACATGCATACTCACTACTGAATGTCCTATCAGATTAGATTCACATAAGTTGGTGTATCAGTTTAAACATGTATTCAGTACAGAGACAGTAACTGAAAAAAGTGCTATTAAAAAGAAAACTACAAGTTAAATTACAAGTCATTGGTGTTCTGACCAACAGAGGTGGTTAAGAATTAGTGAACTGTGAAGTATTCATTTTAGGCTGGGTACAATTATTTAGGGATTTAGTGGTTGTTACAAATTTAAAGACTTGATGAATAAATATGCGTTTGTGGATGATGTGATGCTGTGATGCATAATTATGTCTCTATTGATGACTAGATGAATAAATTTGCTTCTGTGGATGACTTGATGAATAATTATGTTTCTGTGGATGACTTGATGAATAATTATGTTTCTGTGGATGACTTGATGAATAATTTTGCTTCTGTGGATGACTTGATAAATAATTATGCTTCTGTGGATCACTTGATGAATAATTTTGTTTCTGTGGATGACTTGATGAATAATTATGTTTCTGTGGATCACTTGATGAATAATTTTGCTTCTGTGGATGACTTGATAAATAATTATGCTTCTGTAGATCACTTGATGAATAATTATGGTCCATTAGATGACTTTATGAATAAGTATACTTCTGTGGAAGATTGATGAATAATTATGCTTCTGTGGAAACAATGCAAGTCCTTTCCTAAAATTTTGAATTTAAGTATGACAAAAATTAGTTTTTTATCTGTGACAGGGCACCAGTGTTATTTTTATTCATGTGACAGCAACAACGTCTTATTTGTATGTGAGAGAGTTTTAAAATGTGCATTATTACTCCAGTGTATAACATGCAGATAGCTGTAAACATGCCCAGATCTATGGCATTCTTAGGAAAGACTGCAGATAGCTGTAAACATGCCCAGATCTATGACATTCTTAGGAAAGACTGCAGATAGCTGTAAACATTCTTAGGAGAGACTTTGATAGTCACACTGCAAGCTCAATGGATGTTGTGTATAAATCATGGTCTTGCTTTCATCAGATGTTTTAGGGCTAACTGCAGACTTGGCTTATATTTCACAACTGGTTCTCCAGATGGCCAAATATCTAAGGTGCTTGCCTTTATAAATCACTGACATCTCAACTCTGCAGGGGTTCAAGTCTTGGGTGCAACCAACATAGTTAAGTGAGAAAGCTTCCTGTGGGTCAGTAATTCTTCCCAGGTTCTTTCTCTGCCATGTATAGCGTATGATGTGCTGAAAAATGGCATTAAACCCACAACAACAACAACATCATATTTCATATGCTAATTTTTGTAATCTACTTTGAGATAACCTTTGCTTCACTCAGGTTGGATATTGTAGAGCCTAATAGTACTGACTTGAAATTTGAATTTTAATTCAGTTTTAAGTGTAGTAAATTTTCTGTTGATTACATATTTAAGTTGATAAATTCTATGAAAGTGGAGCCAAATGTGTCTAGGTCTGCTGTATGATCTGTCTTGATCTGTGCTATATGAGATTGACCTAGGTCTAAGCTATGAGATCCATTGAGGTCTTTGTATGAGATCTGTACTTCATGAGCTTTGAGATCTCTCTAGGTCTGTACTGTATGAGATCTATCTAGACCTGTACTGGATGAGATCTCTTTAAGTCTGTGCTTTATCAGATTGGTCTAGGTCTGTGCTATGAGATCTGCCTAGGTCTGTACTGTATGAGATCTATCTTGATCTGTACTGTATGAGATCTCTCTAGATCAGTGCCATATCAGATCTGTTTAGATCTGTACTGCATGAGACCTGTTTAGATCTATACAGTGTGAGATCTATCAAGATTTTATACTGTGTGAGACCCAAGTCTATAGTACATGCAGTTGGATGTAAGAAATGTAATACTTGACCCTGAATACTGCTATAGAGTATATATCTAAACTGAATAATGTTGTTCAATTGGAAGCCTTCAGTAATGAGATCAGCAGATGTGTGTGTGCGTAATTTGGATTTTTAATGTAGCTTCAACAGTTTTAGTCTTATCGCTATGATGTCTGAAGTGTACCAGTTTATAGTGATGTCTAGCACTGGGGCATCATGCTGCAGACATAGAGCATCATGTCCCACCGAGTCACATTATTCTGACACCAGACCTAACACTAACCTCTTAATGTTAAGTGCCAAGTGAGGCAGCTGCTAGTGCCATTTTTATACATCTTTGGTATGACTCGGCCAAGGTTCGAACCCATGACCTGCCACATCTGATGTGGACGCTCTAATCACTTAGGCCACAGAAGTGGTCCAGTGTATTTGAAGTTGTATTATACAATAAACCATGACATAAGGAACATCTCTGTATAAAGTTGTTTTGTTATGTAATACAATAAAACATATCATAAAGGACATCTCTTTAAGATTGTATAATGTAATATTCTCCTACATGGATTGCTTTTGTTATATTTTATTTGAAAGTCTGTGAATGGATATATAAGACTGGCTACTGTTAGCATGGAACCCCTAAGTACAAAATGAAAGGAGAACAAATGATGATTCATTCCATTAAAAAACTTGTTTATTCTAATTTAATCAGGAGAATGGTTTCGATGGTGTTGTGGTGGAAATTTGGTCACAGCTTGGGGGATATCGCAGAAAGTGAGTATCACATCAGAGATTTTCTTAGGGGCTCCTATTGGGGATGAAAATAGACAGGTCCCAAATAAAAAAAAATGTCAAAATTAATGAATAATTCCAAATTTTGCCAGTTTACTTCTTGATTTTTTTTCCTAATTGGTTTTATTCTTTCACAGAATGTTGGCCCAAGGCTACAAAAACCCTTGGTTAATGATTTTATTTTGTTTGGTTTGAGCTCAGTTTTATATTTCTTGTTCCTTTTGATTTTCTGTTTAATTTAATTTTTTATGATACCATGAATAAATGGCACCAAATTGTAAAGTTTGACATTTGTAAGTGATTTAATATACAGGTTTGTACACAGAAATCAGCATGTTTCTTATACACAAAAATCAATCGGCATGTTTCTCATTCAGACAAGAAACAACTAACATGTCAATATGACAGCTTTCAAAAACATCCCACACATAAGGAAAAATTTGGAAAAATTTCCTGAATTTGATGAATGTTGAATGATTATTTCATTTTAAATTAATTCTAATGTAAGGCTAAACTAGTTGAATTGTAAAAAGCATGCCATGCTTGCTACAAGAGATAGAGGTTGCGAATGAAGCTGGTTCCTATCGTTTGGGGGAACAATTAGATCTACTGGAATGAAAATTTTAGGTGTAAATTGCTAAATATAGAAATCTTGTGTCATTTGGAAATATTTTAAACGGGAATTATAACCTATTTTATGTTTAGAAACGGTCATATATTTGGCTTTTAAGAACCACATAAGGCCTGGCTAAGTCTGACTTTTGAGAACCACCTAAAAAAAACAAGGCTAAGTTTTTGAAATACTTTTACACACATGTAAAATGAAAGCAGCCGATACTTTCATGTGAACATTAATATTCTGTGCCCTGCCAATGACTTCATGTGAATATTAATATTGTATACCCAGCCAATGATTTCATGTGAACATTAATATTGTATACCCAGTTGATGACTTAATGTGAATATTAATACCAGCCAGTTACTTCATGTGAACATTAACATTGTACACCCTGCCAGTGACTTCATGTAAACATTAATATTATATACCCTATCAATGACTTCATATGAACATTAATATTTTATACCCTGCCAATGACTTCATATGAACATTAATATTGTATACCCTGCCAATGACTTCATGTGAACATTAATATTGTATACCCTGCCGATGACCTCATTTACAAATGGATTATATGAGTTGATGCAGTAAATTTGACACTTATTGGATGCTGTCAAGCATCCGTGGATTTTGAGAACAATCTATTGCCTGGCTAAGTTCAACCTTTGAAAACCACTGAGAAAAAACCTGACTAAGTTGTTGATATACTTTTACATACATGTAAAAGAATGAAGCTGGTATTTTCATGTAAAAATTAATATTGTATACCCTGCTAATGACTTCTTCTGCAAATGGATTATATGGAATGATACAGTAAATTTACACTTAATGGATGTTGTCAAGCACTTATTGGATGTTGTCAGGCACTTATTTGATGTTGTCAGGCACTTATTGGATGTTGTCAAGCACATTGGATGTTGTCAGGCTCTTATTCAGTGATTTCAAGCACTTATTGGATGCTGTCAGACTTTTATTCAATGTGTTAAGCATTTATTTGATGTTGTCAAGCACTGATTGGATTCTGTCAATCACTTATTTGATGTTGTGAAGCAGTTATTGGTTGTTGTTAAGCATTTATTCAATGCTGTCAAGTACTTATTGGATGCACACATAGGTCCCAATGTGTCTATTGTAACAATTATGTATCATGGTGTCATAGCAGTTCTATTGTGATATAACACTGTGTAACATTGCATTGTGTCAAATTATATATTTATGCATGATTCCATTGTGAAAGACAATGTCAGTGCAGTATATTATTTAACAAATGGAGTATATGTAATAAATACAGTAACACAATAATTATATCAGTACAGTTTGTAGGGTGATTCTTGAGATACCATCATGTGTCCTCCAAATGTTCACAGATGCCTTTACAAATAAACCAAGTGAGCACAGTCATTGAAACTGTTCCCATACAACTCAACAATACAGCACTTGTGTCATTTTTTCAGCAATTATTATACTTCACACAAAAATAACAGAATATCTTAGTCATTTAATTTCCATGTTTGTGTATTTCAGAGAATTGGTTCACTTCCTGACCCACATGGGAGAAATGTTTAGGGAGCGGGGCAGAATATTAATTCTTGTGATTCCTCCACCTCTTCAGGCTGGGTGAGTATTTACTGGATTGATATACCTACTTTCCCCCATCACTGCATTGCAAGACTTCACTTTTAGAGGTTTCAGTTCATAATAGCATATTTCTTCAATGACAACTCCATCCTCATAAGCCAACTCTCCCCATATAATACTCGTACCTACTTGTAGCAAATTGGGAAATTTCTGATTCTAAGCCCCAGTAACACACAAAAATAACCTTGGATATGTCAGGGATCGGGGGGATCCCTGACATATCTAAGGTTATTTTTGTGTGTCTACCAAAAGGCATGTAGGGATATTGTGCCTCTCCATTGGGCACCTTTATTATTTACGACCAATAAATTTATTTTACACCTTTACCAAACTCTATGAATGTCTTGTACATGGGATAAGGAAGGGGTCTGTTGTATCTGGGTCAAAAGGTCAAAGGTCAAGGCAATTATGACTGTAAGATGAAAAATAGTTTACATACAGACCTGAACCAAGTTTTATGGATGGCTTGCACTTAGAGTAAAAAAGAATTCTATTGATTCTGATATCCAAAGGTCAATGTCACTATATCTGCAAAAATGATAAGTGGTTTTTGCACTTCATTTGTCAGCCATGTACACCAATCCCGCGATAACTCACAAACCCACTTATAATGTGGTATTAGGTGTGGATCCTATGTTTTTGACCAGAAAATGCCCCCCAATATTGACCTATATTTATTGAACATGTAGCAGTTCATGATCAAAACCTAGATGCATCACTTGTTCTGAGGATGAAAATAGTGGTTAGTACCCAGAAATTTCAATCAACATCATGAAATACTCAGTTTTTAATAAGCAATGTGTTTTGTTAAATTTTCTTGCCAAATGACATTGCACTACACAGAAAATAAACAATATTCAACAAAATTTTGATGAGTGAAAATTTCAATAATGCCTACTGGTGGCAACATTTTAATAAATAAGTACTAATTAAATAATTTAAGTGAAATTTGTGTTTTAGTTTTTTCAATTCAGGTGCATTGTAATCATAAATACCTTCTTGCATCCAAACACACAAAATGGCAATATACCATCGCAGCTACATCTGCACGTTTCTGTGTGAACCAAATTAAGTGCCAATCTTTGTGATCTCTGACTTGCAGAAGTTGTATTGTTACACTCACTTATAAGCAGACCAGCTTTGTAATATCGTGTTATGTTTTTTTATAGAAAATCAAATAAAGGGGGTGAAATAAAAAAAAAAAAAGAGCTGAAAGGCATGCAAATCCTACCAGCATTATGAGCTAGTGGTCACAATCATGTGTCAGATCAACACATTCCAACTGACGAATCAAGCACTGTTGTAAATATTATATAATTAAACTACCTTAAATTTGCCTACTGATTCACTAATATGGTAAAGACAGCAAGGCAACCAAGCTAAATGAGTACATCGTGAGTATGAAACTTCACTTCACATGTAGGGTTAATTATGGAATAGAGAATTCTAGAGTTTATATTGAGCATAAAAATGGCACTGAATTGGCACTAGGACATTTCCTCAAGGATGAAGTTTAGTTACTGTATGATCATGGCCTCAGTATTTTATTATTAAAAAAACAAAACTAGAAAAATCAAGTTTTGACATTATTTGTTGTTTTATGTAATAAATGTCCCTAGGTTTTTTAAAAAATAACTCACACTTTGCGGTGAATGAAAACCAAGATACACAATGTATTCATGATGGTTGTTGAGACCTCATTGAGTAATTTTGATGACAATCTTTCAAAGATTAGCTGTCTTGAAAATAAAAGTAGTTTTAAAAAAAAGTTAACTTCATTAGAAAAAGCTCTTTATTGATAGTTATTACCAACACAAAAATGATTATTCAGCCATTAAACAGTACATTACATCCCCAACCCCATTTTTATTGATGTTCAGTGGAGACGGTCTACATGGTATAGTCATTATAGAAATCATGGTTATTAGGCAGTCCACCCGTTTTTGTTTTCATTATGGAAATCATAGTTGTTTTGCAGGCCCCTGATTTTATTATTATAGAAATCATGGTTATTTTACAAGTACCCTGATTTTATCATTTTAAAGTTTACTTCCTCACATGTTTCAGATTCCTACATCTGTTTTATGCTGAATCAGTAAAATTAAATTACACCAGTAACTAGTTTACTCTTTATATTTTCATGACTATATGATGTTTAACTTGCCGTTGTTTCAGGAACACTCCAGGGATGATAAGTAAAGAAGACTTTGATGCTCTGGTTTCAGTAATTGACAAGTTCAGCCTTATGACTTACGATTTCTCTAGTCCAGCCAGGTCAGTTGTAATTGTATTTTTTGTTCAGATGAATCTTATATCTTCTGTGAATTCATAAGCTTTGTGAGGCACCAGATTTTTAGGATTATGTAGTTATTCAAATTTCGAATATGTTAAGATCCAGTAATTAATGACATTCCATGCAAAATAATGGATCTCTTGAAAGGAAGACTTGAAGAAAGTAAGTACAGCAAAAAGTGTGATTTTTTCACAAATTCATGAAAAACTGATGCACATATAAAAATAAATGAATTTAAAAATATTGATGAGAGTTGGCAATTTGTAAGCAGTTTAGCTTGGGTGGAAAAAAAGTTTAAATGTAGCCAGGAATCATCGTTGATATTTGTAACTCTTTATAATGTATGCTGACATTTATGATGATAGGCGCAAACCCATTGAAGTGTGGACAGTGATATTTAAAGAGATGGTGAGTGATGTAAGCTGCAGGATTACTGACTATGGCAGAGCTGTCTGCTAGTTCAAAAATTTCATGAGAATAGAGGACGTTGGTCAAGGTATCAGTTTTATGGGCTGTCATTTTCTGCAGTGATGCATCATGACATTATGCTGTGAATTTATTAGCCACTTTATCTCAGTCACTAAAATACTTGAGAATACTTCATGGCACTTCATTCAAGCATCTGCATGATTATAAGTAAGGACAGTAGAGTTTCTTGCTGTTAATCAGCTGTTAAGATGTAAAACAAAACAGTAAAGTTTATTATCATTATGTGGAATGGACGAGAGGTCTTAGATATGAAAACCTGCTAAATGGATTGCGAACTTCCAGTTCATCGATACAACGATGATTCACTGAATGGGCTGGACTCATTTGAGAGAGGATCATCTGTGGTAGAAGTTGTTACATGTATAATGTGTGACATTTGTCTAAACTGTTAATGTCCCACCTGTGCCAGTTTTAGGTGTTGGCTAAAATAACAGACTTTGCCAAACTACTAACAGATATTTTTAGGGGTCAAATGGCCACTAATTTTGTAACAAGTTAAAATTTATATAAGTAAATGGAAAATATAGTAAAGATATACAGTTGACTGACATACATTGCTCCATATTTTAAACAGGATAAGAAAATTAGTCCCATTAGAAAGGAAGACAGTCATCTAAGAACACAATTTTTTGAATCGGATAGATCTGAATGTAGTCTTATTAGCACAGTTTCAAGCTCACGATGCAGTAGAGTGAGATAGATGGCTAGTAGGCAGGATTGATGGACAGATAGACAGATGGATGTTATAGAGTAACTTATATTCTTTGCAGACCAGGACCAAATAGCCCCCTGGGTTGGATGAAGCTGTGTGTAGAAACACTTGTCCCAAACAGTACTTCACCATATCGGCAGAAGCTGTTAATGGGACTTAATTTCTATGGTAATGATTACATACCAGGAAGTGGAGAACCTGTTGTTGGGAATAAGTGAGTATATGATTGGATTTTTGACAAATTTGTTTTACATATGATATAGTCATGATCAAATACTAAAGTCATCCTACTGAATTGGCCCTAATATTTTACACCTTAGCTTTCAATTCATTAGAACACCATTTCATGCTTGGGCAACATTCAGTAAGGAAAACTTTTTCATTTCAGGTTAGGGCTATCATCAGTAATGAAGACCTTTCATTTTAATGTAGGGCTACATTAGGAAGACTTTTCAATTTCAAGTTAGGGTTACATTCAGTCAGGAAGACCTTTTCATTTTTAGGTTGGGTTACATTCAGTAAGGAAGAACTTTTCGTTTCTAGGTAGGGTTACATTCAGTAAGGAAGAACTTTTCATTTCTAGGTAGGGTTACATTCTGTCAGAAAGAACTTTTCATTTCTAGGTAGGGTTACATTCTGTCAGAAAGAACTTTTCATTTCTAGGTAGGGTTACATTCTGTCAGAAAGAACTTTTCATTTCTAGGTAGGGTTACATTCTGTCAGAAAGAACTTTTCATTTCTAGGTAGGGTTACATTCTGTCAGAAAGAACTTTTCATTTCTAGGTAGGGTTACATTCTGTCAGAAAGAACTTTTCATTTCTAGGTAGGGCTACATTCAGTAAGGAAGAACTTTTCATTTCTAGGTAGGGTTACATTCTGTCAGAAAGAACTTTTCATTTCTAGGTAGGGTTACATTCTGTCAGAAAGAACTTTTCATTTCTAGGTAGGGTTACATTCTGTCAGAAAGAACTTTTCATTTCTAGGTAGGGTTACATTCTGTCAGAAAGAACTTTTCATTTCTAGGTAGGGTTACATTCTGTCAGAAAGAACTTTTCATTTCTAGGTAGGGTTACATTCTGTCAGGAAGACCTTTTCATTTCTAGGTAGGGTTACATTCTGTCAGGAAGACCTTTTCATTTCTAGGTAGGGTTACAATCAGTAAGGAAGAATTTTTCATTTCTAGGTAGGATTACATTCAGTAAGGAAGAACTTTTCATTTCTAGGTAGGGTTACATTCAGTAAGGAAGACCTTTTCATTTCTAGGTAGGGTTACATTTCTAGGTAGGTTACATTCTGTTAGAAAGAACTTTTCATTTCTAGGTAGGGTTACATTCTGTCAGAAAGACCTTTTCATTTCTAGGTAGGGTTACATTCAGTAAGGAAGAACTTTTCATTTCTAGGTAGGGTTACATTCAGTAAGGAAGATCTTTTCATTTCTAGGTAGGGTTACATTCAGTAAGGAAGACCTTTTCATTTCTAGGTAGGGTTACATTCTGTAAGGAAGACCTTTTCATTTCTAGGTAGGGTTACATTAGGAAGACTTTTCATTTCTAGGTAGGGTTACATTCTGTCAGAAAGAACTTTTCATTTCTAGGTAGGGTTACATTAGGAAGGCTTTTCATTTCTAGGTAGGGTTACATTAGGAAGACTTTTCATTTCTAGGTAGGGTTACATTCTGTCAGGAAGACCTTTCATTTCTAGGTAGGGTTACATTAGGAAGACTTTTCATTTCTAGGTAGGGTTACATTAGAAAGACTTTTCATTTCTAGGTAGGGTTACATTCTGTCAGGAAGACCTTTCATTTCTAGGTAGAGTTACATTAGGAAGACTTTTCATTTCTAGGTAGGGTTACATTAGGAAGACTTTTCATTTCTAGGTAGGGTTACATTCTGTCAGGAAGACCTTTCATTTCTAGGTAGGGTTACATTAGGAAAGACTTTTCATTTCTAGGTAGGATTACATTCTGTCAGGAAGACCTTTCATTTCTAGGTAGGGTTACATTAGGAAGACTTTTCATTTCTAGGTAGGGTTACATTAGGAAGACTTTTCATTTCTAGGTAGGGTTACATTAGAAAGACTTTTCATTTCTAGGTAGGGTTACATTCTGTCAGGAAGACCTTTCATTTCTAGGTAGGGTTACATTAGGAAGACTTTTCATTTCTAGGTAGGGTTACATTCAGTAAGGAAGACTTTAAGCACTGTTGTTATAGAATGCAATTTGTCTCTGTTGAATAGTCTGTCCTTGACAGAGAATTTTAAAAATTGTTGGCAAATAATTGCATTAAGTTGCCATAGCAACAGATTTGTGATTTATATATGTGCTAATCAAAAAGTATATTTAGTTCATATTGTCTAAATACTCATCAGGTGTACAGCTTTCCAGGTGATTTTAACCATGTTTCTAAGTTCTCCAATCATATCTCCAATCACATCTCTCAGTTCGCAAATTCTGGGATTAAAAACAAAATTGTCATGCATTATCACAGTGAGCCACCTTTCTTAACTGTTAGCTTTTGCCACCTAGTGCCATTCAGTTGTATCGTGTACAGTTGAATTGGTAACCTAGTACAATTTACTGGCAGCCTGTATAATATAATTGTTAACCTAGTACAATTTACTGGCAGTCTGTATGGTAAAATGTTTAACTTATTGCCATTTACTGGCAGCCTGTATAATATAATTGTTAACCTAGTACAATTTACTGGCAGTCTGTTTGGTAAAATGTTTAACTTATTGCCATTTACTGGCAGCCTGTATAATTGTTAACCTAGTACAATTTACTGGCAGCCTGCACAGTAGAATTGTTAACTTGAAACCATTTACTGGCAACCCATAGACTTGGTAACCTATCACAATTCACTGACAGCCTGTAAAGTAGAAGTATTGATTTTGTCCCATTTGCTGGCAGCCTGTTCAGAAGAATTGTTAAACTAGTACCATTTACAGACAAATTGTATAATAGAATTGTTAACCTAGCACCATTTACTGGCAGCCTGTACAGTAGCACCATTGTAAACTTGGCACCATTCATTGGCAGCCTGTACAGTAGAATTGTTAACTTAGCACTAGCCTAAAGTTGGCCTTATTGAAGAAAGTCCTACTTTTCATTCTGTTCCAATATAGTTATGTTTCTTTCTGTTCTAGTATAGTTCTGGCAGAGACACACAAACCAAAAACACAATCATTCTGAATCTTTAAATGTAAAACATTTTCACATTTTGGTAAAATTATTGCACAACTGTAATAATTACCTATGTTACCTGTATATAAAGACAGTCAATCTTACAAGTTTACTATTAGCTTGTCCCAAGTGGTTCTTATTACAGTATGTATATTTAACTGTAGAGTATGATGCAAAGATGGAATTACTGTGCTTTGCCTGTTCACACAATGTGTACGCCGATTTTAAGTGTAGTTTAGATTAGTTTCAGACACCCTCCTGCATACAATCTTCACATTATCATTTGAAGCAGTCTTCTCAAAATCAAAATTACAGGGTTGGGTCAATGCAATATACAGTCAACTCAAAATCCAAATGACAGGGCTGGGTCAGTGCAACATTGCTCTTAACTCAAAATAAGAATGACAAGGCTGGATCAATACACAATGCTGTCAACTCAAAATCAAATTTACAAGGCTGTATCAATACAACAGTAGCAACAAATGTTAGCTGCAGTGTTTCAGTTTCAAGTAGCAAGAGTAGAAAGTTGGTAAATCAGCAAGGCTACTAATGGGAACATTGTTCAATGTATTCAAGTTTCATTAAATATAAAAACAATATGTTATATTTCATAGTTACATATAAGGTTTAAACAGTATAATTCACTCATTGCAGGTATCTGGAAATTTTGAAGAAATACAAACCAAAACTTAAATGGGAAAAATCTGTTGCAGAACATGCTTTTGAATACCTGTAAGTATAAATCGTTCATGTAATATTTTCTGGTAATTCCCTCTCTTTAAAGTCATGTAAGATTATTATGCTAATTCTGTTACAAATTATGTACTGTATTTACTCAAAGCTGTGTAATATTTTTTATGCTAATTCGCTGTCTTTAAAGAGGAATAAGCTGCATGTATTGTTCATTTGACAATTGTTCTTAATATGACATTTTGTAACTCTTTCTTATATATTTGATATTCCATGCATTGATCTGGCATTTGATAACCCTGTGTAATATGTTTGATATTCCATGAATTGACATTGTACTTTATAACCTTGTGACATATATGTTTGATACTCCATGTAGAAATAAAAAATGTGATGAATTGGAATACAGAACCTACAATAGGTGAAACAAACATGGATGCATAATGAACAGAACTGAAATGCAGAATGAGTGCAAATAAAAATGCTGAATATAATTTAAGCAAAACAAAAATGCAGAATACAAAATGATAATGACAATGGAATGAAGAACAAATCTGTTTCATGAATTTTTTTTTTAAGCTGCCACTAAATTTCTTGGTTGAAAGCACTTTGCATGATAATCCATCATAAGATTCTTTATATTAACAGTTTTGTCACTCCTTGCAAACTGTGATATTGCTCTTGTTGATGCAGACATAAAAACAGCTATCATTGATATGATTGACACCATCCCTGTTTGTTGGATCTCTACAATCTTTATGTGAAGGAAATTCAAAAAAAAACTTTGCTGACAACTCTACAGCTACTTTTTTATGCTTGTTACAGTTGAAGATATATTTAAGTTTAACATAAATCAATGCTGTCTTATATGCATTTGCTATTTCATTACCACACACTTTTTATAAAACAAGATGCAAAAGTTCTAGTTATCTCCCTTTAAAACTAGAATGCTGAAAAATAGACTTGTGTAAAATGCATTTCTTTTTCATTCCAAAAGAGTGAAAACCATATGAAATTATAGATCAAAGTGAAAAGTAGAAACTGAATGCATTTCTAAAAACAGAGATGAAAAACACTAAGGTAACTTCCTGTGGGTCATTGGTTCATGCTGGGGTTTTCCTGGATTTTTCCTTGACCAGTTAATTTGGCTGCCATGTATAGCTTATCTTGTGGTGAGAGATGTCATTAAACTCAAAACATCCAAACATTCTCAGCATGGGGTTTTCATCAAATACATTTTATGACATGAAGATGGTCCTCACCCAAACATTCTCAGCATGGGGTTTTCATCAAATACATTTTATGACATGAAGATAGTCCTCAATGAAAATAATGCTGATCTGACCTTATACTTAGCAGGTGTCTTGAATTCCTTATTATTGTTACCTTCCTTACCAGATGGATGTATCAACAGCTGTCTTGAATTCCTTATTATTGTTACCTTCCTTACCAGATGGATGTAACATCAGCTGTCTTGAATTCCTTATTATTGTTACCTTCCTTACCAGATGGTTGTATCAACATCAGGTTTTCACTTAAACACATGTAATTAATGTAGCTAGTCCATATCACAAATTGACCAGCGGCATGACTTACATGATGGTCATAGTGACTACCTCATTATCACTGTTCCTCCTAAATGGATGGCATTACCAGCACATTTTTTCATTTGACACTTCTTTCTTGCAATATTTAGTTGTTCAAATATTAAAATGATTGTTATCCAATCTTCAAAATGTCTTCCTTTATGGCCAACTTGAAATCTTTGAATGGTTAATTCTCATGAAAAGAATGAAAATGGTGCTCATCTGACTGCAGAAATAGCATTATAGTAGTCAACAGAAAAAGAATATTGCCACTATTCATCTTAAACTGTAGCCATAACATGCTTTCCACTAAAACACTGTGTTTTCATAATTATTTCAGAATGAAAATTGTCAGGATATGACCATCAATATATCCATGTTTTTTAAATTTTGAAAACCAGGCCCAATGGACCTTTGGGTCAAGCCAGAGGTCATCGATTGTTTTGGATACTTCACTGAGCTCATAAATAGTGACTTGTATATATACAAGTGATTTGTAATATATTAGTGAATTTTTATCATTCTTTGTATTTAGTTGCGTTCCAGTGAACAAGTTGATAGTCAGCACTGCACTGCGACATTGATTTTAAGGTCAGAGGTCTTGACACAGGTTTTTCTTAGCTGTTGTGGCTTGTGAGCAAGTCCGATGCTCTGCCATCTCAACTACTCTAATTCCCCAGGTCAGAGGCCTTGAGCATGTTTTATGCTCTGCCATCTGAACTGTAATTGCCAAGGTCAAAGGCCCTGAACATGCCATCTGAACAACTAATTTTTGAGATCAAAGGCCCTTAACATGCATGATGCTTTTCCATCTGAACTACTGTAATTTCCAAGGTGAAAGGCCATGGCAAAATTCTTCTAACTGCATTAATGACATATTGTATACACAACTCCAACATATATAAAAAATTTCTTTTAATTTAATATGTTGGAATTTCTCAAGAATATATGGGATAGTTTCAGTACCTGGCAGTCAAAACGAACAGGACTTATTGCAGATTTTTTGAAATGTTTGTTGTCATCAAAATTTTGTTCTTACATAAAAGTTTTTCAATAAATAGAGGATATTAGCTTGTATCAAATGTATAATGTATATTTCATCAAGTTGGTGAAAAGGTATTTTTGAGTGAAGCCATTTCTGAAAGTACTAGTTTTTCACCCATGAGATGAAGTATGTCCATTATTCACTCTGAACTTGCAAATGTTCTTTTGATGTTCATATGTAATGGCTAGAACATGAAAACAATTTTTATATGGAATCCCATGCAATAATGTCAGCTATTTACCTTTTATGTTTCTTTATGCAGTGTTTTGTGTATATTTGCACACAAATATCAGTATCAACATAATTTTTTTTTTCTAATTCAGTGTAAAAAAAAGTGCTTCTAACCAAACAAAATGAAAGGATATGGATATTAGAGACTGACCTGGAAAGAAAACTTAATCTAATGTAACCATATATATTGAGGACAGGTATTTCAGCTACAAGGTATATCTGGCATAGATATTTAGTCACCTTTACTGCCAGAATCCAATGCAATTATAATTGTAATTACACTTGAGACCACTCTGGTGGCTTAGTGGTTAGTTAGAGTATCCACCTCGGATACAGGAGGTCGTGGGTTTGAACCCAGGTGAGTCACCAAAGACTTATAAAAATGGTACTAGCAGCTGCCTCGCTTGACACTCAGCATTAAGAGGTTAGTGCTAGGACTGGTCAGCCTGGTATCAAGATAATGTGACTGGGTGGGACACTGCAGACATCGTAGCAGTATGACCGAAAAATTGCTAAAGCTATGTTAAAAATCCAAATCGCACACACACACACACCCACACATAAGACCACTTGAAAGTTCTTACTAATTGGTATTTAAGCAGCATTTATAGTACAATTTTTTTATTTCAGGACTGGAATAGGTAGCCATATTGTGTATTATCCTACACTGAAGTCCATTGACCTGAGACTGCAGCTGGCCCGGTCACTTGGAGTAGGCATTTCAATATGGGAAGTGGGGCAAGGACTGGACTACTTCTACGATTTACTCTAAGTATAAGGAAGCATGAAGTTGTTTACTCAGTCGGCACAACGATCTTTAAATGACACACTTTGACTGGAATATTTCTGCAGCAGACTGGACTACTTTTAAATTGATGCTTTATTCATTTTCTGTCAAGACTTTAATTCTGCCAACTATCATGTGGCATTGGATAATGTTATCCTATGGCATTGGGTAATGTTAACCTATGACATTAGTTAAAGTCATCCTATGGCATTGGTTGATGTTATTGCATTGACTGATGTTATTCTATGGTACTGGGTAATGTTAACCTATGGCATTAGTTAATATTAGCCTATGGCATTGGTTGATGTTAACAATTACAGTTACTCTGAAGAATCTTGAAATTGCTGATGCACAAAATTATCCTTTTCACAAGTTTTTATTATCGACCAATACATGTCTA
This sequence comes from Megalonaias nervosa, assembly GCA_016617855.1. Lineage (NCBI taxonomy): Eukaryota > Metazoa > Mollusca > Bivalvia > Unionida > Unionidae > Megalonaias > Megalonaias nervosa. The sequence continues at coordinate 21,943 of JAECUM010004579.1, forward strand.
TCAAATAAAGAGGACCAATGATAATTAGCTCATTATTGGTTATTTTTGTGACTGAGATCAGGCAATATCTGCATTGTAATGAGTGAAATAAGGTAATCTCTGCATTGTAATGGGTGAGATCAGGTAATCTCTGCATTGTAATGGGTGAGATCAGGTGATCTCTGAATTGTAATTTAAAACAAATGACTAATAGAACTCTGCAAGTTTTTTGGTTTATCCAGTGAGAACTATGCAAACTGCTCAATTTCATTTTAGTAAGTCTGCAGTAGCAAATTTTTTATGTTGATAACCAAATATTTGAATCATAATACAACAGTATTCTGTGAATTCATTTTTATTCCCAATGTATTCATTTTGTGAATCCTAAGCTTGCAGCAAACCAGGACACAACAAATAGCGGTCACATGTTAGTACAAAATAATCTGTCAACATAAAGGACCTCATGTCAGTATATAATGATACCCTTGTCAATATAAAGGACTCCATGTCAATATATAATGATACCCTTGTCAACATAAAGGACCCCATGTCAATATATAATGATACCCTTGTCAGCATAAATGACCCCATGTCAATATATAATGATACCCTTGTCAACATAAAAGATGCTTTTCCATATAGTCTAAAGTGCTCGCCTTTACCAGCCATGGCCATTTCACCTCTGTGTCGGTTCGAGTCTCAGTCTCAGCCAGCTTCCTTGGGGGTCGGTGGTTCTTACCAGGTTTTTCCTCAGGTTCTTCCTCAACCAGTTATACTTACTGTCATGTATAGCCTATCTTACTCTGAGCAATGGCATTAAACCCAAAGCAAAACTTAAGTGCTGAAAGGTCTACGTGTCAATATAAAAGGATCCATCCATACAAAAGGACCCCAGATCAATAAAAAAAGGATCCCTTTACAAATGTAAAAGAATTCACCTGTAAAAAATTAAAAGGATCTTTTTGTCAATATAAGAGATCCACCGCTAAATACAAAAGAATCCTTTTGTCAGTATGAGGATCCAATTGTCAATACAAAAGGAACCCTTTTACTATTTGCAGGGTATCTTAATTTAAGTAGTGCTGAAAATGTCATTGTTTGCCAAGTCACCAAAATGTATACCCAGGATAATACATGAATTCACATCATATGAAGTTGTTTAAAACCATTGCTTTATCTGTGTATGTTTTCCCTTTAAAGATGAATGACATGAATAAATGATAATACAAAAGAACTGCTAACAGTTTTGTGAATTTTTAATATTACATGAAAATGGCCCAAATGTGTGTATGTATGTTGTTTTAAATATATTTTGTTGTATGATAAACTTTAAATGTTCTATATCTGGCTACATTCCATTGCTCAAGTGTGACAGAGAGAACAAGTGGCCTTGTTTTAATTTACAAGGTTCTATCCACATGTTTTGTCAGGAAATATGTGTAATCTTTTGATAATTATTATTTAGAAACAATGGACAATTCATTTAATGATATTTATCATCTTGAAAATGCTGCTGTTATCTGCATATTCATTCTTTTTAATAAGTACTATCAAATGAAAACAACTTTTCAAGTTTTGACTGATAAAACATCATAGTCAATAAAGTTAATTATACCACACCAATGTAAAATAATCCAAGTTAAATAGTTTTAATGATTTGGATGATCATAGTTAATGGTCTTTAATGGTTTAGATGATCACAGTTAATGGTCTTTAATGGTTTGGATGATCATAGTTAATGGTCTTTAATGATTTGGATGATCTCAGTCAATAGTCTTTAATAATTTGAATGATCCCAGTCAATAGTCTTTAATAATTTGGATGATCCCAGTCAATAGTCTTTAATAATTTGGATGATTCCAGTTAAATAGTCTTTAATGATTTGGATGATCCCAGTCAATAGTCTTTAATGATTTGGATGATCCCAGTCAATAGTCTTTAATAATTTGGATGATCCCAGTCAACAGTCTTTAATAATTTGGATGATCCCAGTCAACAGTCTTTAATAATTTGGATGATTCCAGTTAAATAGTCCTAACCGATTTGGATCATTCCAATCACAACAGTACCAACAATAACAACATCAACAAAACAAACATAGAAGCATTATAAGAACAGTACAAACCTCAGGAAAACACCAACATCAACAACAATGATAATAATAATGATAATAGTAATAAGAAGCAAGCTAACTACTCATGCATAATTATACTGTAAAGTGAACAGCAAGTGTGCTTTTTATTTTTGGACACTTTTATTCGATGTAACTAATTTTCATGATTTCAGAAACATACAAGTCAGAGAGAACTTCTCAAAGTTGGTAGTGAAATACAGATTCAATAGCTTAAATAAAATTTAATAATAATAATTAAAATAAAAGAAATTTTGTTAATTAATAAAAACTGCAAACATATCTTTTAATATATTTGAGATTGCATGTCTGGAATTTTCCTCAACCTCAGGTGGTTTTTAAGATAATGAAGATGTTGAACACTTGAAATAATATAATTCCTTTACATTTCCTTTTCCTGACATTTTAATGCTGCTTTGTTGTTTGGGGGTGGTGGGTGGTATTTAAATCATATTTTCAGTTATGTGTTCTATTATTGTCTTTAATTTTTATCCGTAATTGTGGGTTGGAGTTTTGCCTACCAGACTTTAGTAATGAGTGTAGAAAGTAACCAAAATGTTACATGAATCTTGAGTTCAAGACCTGACCTTGTTTACAAGTTAGTGGGTTTTTCCACTGGAAATCGATTACATTACAGGACATGTTAATTTTTATATATAAAAGGGATTTGGTAAACAATTTTTCATTCCTGTTTCATATCAGCCTTTGGAAATATATGATCAGAGTTTGTAGTTGTGTTAAGGTACAATTCTAGAAGAATTATTTATTTCAATTTTTCACTGGAATTACAAAGCACTCATGGACTTTTTGGACTCTAGCACTATCTGGGGATTATTGAGAAGTCATTTAAAGATATTCCTGATTGCATGATTGTGGCACATAAAGATATTCAAGATTATTGAAATTCAGTCAGAACATTCTGTACTTTTGGACTTGTGTTAGGTCATTTAGGATTATTTGGGATTTAATTCAAAATATGGGGTCTTTTACAAAATTTTGTATTCTAGGGAAATAAATTCTTGAACGTTACTTAAATTGTTGGTGTCACTTACTTTCTGTTACATATTTTAAGACGTAGTGTCGTAACACAGTATCTGTAGTGTATCAAGAAATATTAAAATACTTAACTATATGGATATATATAAGCAAACATACATCACATTAGAAGTACATATAAAAATGCAATGTACTTTTTTTTAGTATGAAATCATTTTCTGCATCGTGATATTGTTTAAACTGTTTAAAGAAATATACATAAAAAAAATCCAGCCAAACATTTTCAATATGTTTACCTTGGAATTTTCCCGAAACTTTTGGGGTTTTTTATCCCTCATTGGGTTCACCTATTTCTCTGCAACAGTTTGGGTTTCAGGATGAAGATTTTGAATAAGTAACACATTAAATGATTTTGAATAAGTAACACATTAAATGATTTTGAAAAAGTAACACATTAAATGATTTTGAATAAGTAACACATTAAATGCTTTTGAATAAGTAACACATTAAATGATTTTGAAAAAGACTAATTTCATATCTTTTGTAAAGGACCTAATTTTTACCTTTTAAAAAGGACTAAGCTCAGCAGCTAAGTTTGTATGTTTTAGGCAGTAGTCAAATATTGCAAATCCGACTTCTAAAAAATATGTGGATTGCTACCTCTTTAAATTTAGACATGGTAAATGCTTACACCAGAAGATCTTTCAATAATTTATCTTTGCTACATATATCAGACTAGACAAACCCTTAGTATTGCAAAGTTAAAAAAATAGGCAGAATAAGGGAAAAGAAGAAATGGATCCATTAATGCTTTTATTCAATCTTTGTATATATGCCATATGTGGAGTGAGTTTATTTTAACAGACATTTTCAATGTATGGAGAATTAATATCTTTATCATTTTTATATACACTTTTAGATCTACAATAAAAGGTTGTGTTAATGTAGCTATCTCTCTCTCTTTATCTCCCCCCCCCCCCTTAAAGCATGCAGTCTGTGTAAAAGGCACCACTGGCTGCTAAAAGACTGAATTATCCACACACAATTTGATTGGAACTAAAAGACTGCATCATACGTACATAATTTGATTCAATAGAAAAACTTGTATTCTTTCAGTAGCTCAATGAATCAAGCTAAATACGAAAAATAAAGTGAGCAAAATAAGATCTCAAATGAAAAAAAGGTGTGTTGAAAATTATCACAGGTACATCGTAATCCAATGGCATTTCTGAAAGACTACATACTTTCAAAGAAAAGTGACAGTGAATGTACATCTGAAAAGCCATAGGGGATGTATAACTGAAATGAGGATAACTTTAATTCCAGCTAAATGAGGTACAATAAAAACTTTCTTATGACAATTCATAAAACTTAAAGTTGCAACAAATCAGTCTAAATTTTTGAAACAGTATTTATTTTTACCTCCCCTTGTTTTGATTTTTTTACCTCCCCATGTCTGGGATATTTTTTTTTTTACCTTCCCTCATCTTTCACTACTGTCAATACTATTTTTACCTCCCCTTGTTTTGACTTTTTGACCACCCCATGTGAATTTTTTTATACCTCCCCTCATCTTTCTCTGCTGTCAATATTATTTCACATATCTAAAACATGAAAAGTAATATATTTAATATTGTAAAACATTGCTAACAACAACTATACAACAATGAAAGGCAAGTCTATTGCATAATAAACATAATGTCTTAAAGAATTCTTAACCCATGGCTTCATAAGCACGATGTCTTCCGAATCCTTAAGCTGTGGCTGGTAAAGTTGTTTTGTCTGCTTTAGCATAAATATCAAGTATTCCAACAGCAGCAGCAAAATCCCACCAGTGTAACAATGTCATGGAAATTTATGATTCTAGTAGAGAGACACAAGGTCAGTAAAATCTAAAAGTTCTAGTTTCATTCTAATTAAAGTTGTAGATTATCAAAGGTTTGGCACTGAGCTGCAGTTTATTGTTCAAAAAGTTTCAAGAATACAAGGTTTGTCGTAGCTGTTCGTTTGAGTGAGAATTTCAAATAAACAGTGTAGAACATGATATGCCAGCCCATATATTAAAAAGAAAAAAAGAAACCTGATCTGCCAGCCCATTTGTTATCACAGCTCAGTATAGAAGCTGATATTCCAGCCCACTGTGACCGATTTGATTCTGATTTGATCTGCAAGCCCATTTTGATGCGACATATCTGTGTAGAGCCCGATTTATCAGCCCAGTGTCATGATAGATAAGTGAAGAACCTTTTGTGTGATGACAGATTTGAGTCTAACCTGACCTTCCAGTCCATTCTGCACAACAGATCCAAGACAAACCTGATCTGCCAGCCTGTTGTGCGATGACAGATTTGAGTCTAACCTGACCTTCCAGTCCATTCTGCACAACAGATCCAAGACAAACCTGATCTGCCAGCCTGTTGTGACAACAGATCCGAATCAAACCTAATCTGCCAGTCATGACAGATCTGAGCCTCAGCTCTTTACACATGAGTGTGCAATATATACTCTTGGTAATTACATAAACAATTAACACATAATTTCATAAACAATTAATACATTATCCACTTTTATGTCTTTGAGCAAATAAATGTTTTAAAGTACAGTGCCCCATCTATTCAGCATTATTTTAATTCATACTAAAGCATTTATATCTAACAGAATCAATATAACTATCAACAATCATTTAAAGAACACTTATACACACGGATGCAGATTTCTATAATGTACATGCATTTACATTACTGTTTTTTCTGTCCATGTTTAATACATACGTGTATGTGAATGTAATTGTTCATTTAATACAACACAGGCATTCAAATGCAAATTTATTCAGTCCCAAGTTCATGGCTATAAAATAAGTCTTTGTCTACTGTAACTAGTCAGTAATCTTAGTCGGACACTGATCAGTCTTCTTACAGCCATCCCCAATGCTCTATAAAAACCAACACAGAAATGGATGGAAATGTGCCAAGCTCAAACATAGTATGTTTCTCTGTGCTTTGTCTGAAATAATATTTTTAGTTACAGCATATTAAAAGCAACACCAGCATTATTTATGATAATCCTTTTCGCAGTTCAGTAAAACCTACTTGTTCTCTCATTCCAACCAAGCAAAAAGTGGCTATGCCAAATAAAACATTACATATCTGTGGACTGAGTGGATGGACAGCTGCAACTTGAGAATAGATCTGTATGCATTTTCTGCCCTTAACAAGTACTGATAATCAACACTGCTTAACAGTTAGCGTACATCAATTTTCAACTGCCTTTGCTTCTTGTCTAGAAAATGTCATAGAGGATGTTGACACTATATTTTGTGCAGGTGCCAAAAAACCAACTTGACATCAACATGGATAAAATCATGAAAATATGTTTCAGTAAGGAAAAGGGTTTCAACCCCTTTTGAATGCATGGCCCTTTAGACAAATGTATGTAAGAGACAAGGTTTACACACTAACTTTAAGAAATTGCAGTTTCAAACATAGTCCTTAATTTCAAAATAGCATCTGCATTTACAGTGACACTTCTCAGTAGCCTAGGTGTCATTTTATTGTAGAGAAATTTTCCTTTATTAAGCACCTTATGAGTTAGGCTTGTGAGAACTGAGGAATCAGAAAATGTCAAAATTTGGTCATTGTTTTCATCTTATCAGATAGTGCTCCACTTACCCCAGGACACTGCACAGGTACTTGATATAGTGTTAACATTTGTTTTCTCCTATTTCACACCCTATATAAAGTTTTATTACATACAGGGTATACTGTTAACACTATTTAACATCAAACTCCTATTTCACACCCTATATAAAGTTTAATTACATACAGGGTATAATGTTAACACTATTTAACATCAAACTCCTATTTCACACCCTATATAAAGTCTTATTACATACAAGGTACAATGTTAACACTTTAACATCAAACTCCTGTGTAACACTGGCATATTGCAGGCTGTCAAGAGGATTACAATATTGTCATGATTACAACAGCAGATTTTGGTGGAACTTGTGGAAATACTTTCGGAATGTTTCAAACAAATGTAAGTTAGCAAACAGTTTTGTTAAAAAGCAATACATCCTAATAGAAATATTCAATGGCGCCTTTGCTTTAATAGGATAACGCATCAATACAGCTGCACAGTCATGAAAATAATGAAAATCTATGGCAAGCATAAAAATCAAACAATCTGAACATTCTTTGGCTCTTAACTTCTCACTGGTCTTGCTCCTAATGACTTGTTGAAAAGGAAAATGTATCCACATTAAACTGATGCACTGATCACTTAAAAGTGTCACTAAATGTAATTACCCTTGGGGGCTTGGAGTGAAGGTACCATCCTTGACTTATATACTGATACAAGATTCTAAATGTCTGAAGAATTTTAAACATAATCATATTCCTCACACTACACATATTTTTTTAACCCATGTTATTATCAAGCTTGCATTAAGTACCCATGTTTTTTTAAACAAAAATTTAAATAGTGTAGTGGCAAAGCATAATTTATTTTAAAAATAATGGTGACAAGTAAACTCGCTCGGTCCAGGGATGAGTGCTTGCCGGAAATGAATGCTCCAAAATATTTACCCCAAGCCCTGTCCCTGAAATAGCCATGGTTAAATCATGTCACAACTAGCATGACTAATTTTCAATCCCTGCTCTTGTTCATTTACACAGAGGATTCAAAGAGATAACCCTGTGGATCCAGCAGTTCAGGTAGATTAAGCAGCTGAGAATAATTTTGAACTTTACAATGAGAACATGGTCTGCCAGTTATATAACAATGCTAGGAAAACTGTGAAGATAAATTCCGACCAGGTGGTGATGCACTGAATCTAGCATTTGAATCTGTGATCACTGTGACCTGTAAGAGAATGAAGACAAGAACTAAAGTCTGACAAATCTGCAAACTTTATGTGCTTTATGATGGGGCAATAAAACAATGTGCTACTATTATAAAAAAATACTCTTAGAGTAACAACACTCAGTTTGCACCTCTAGCTTTCCAGGTTTAATTCCCATTTCATGCATGTGCAAGAGTTGGTGTTTTCTGCACCTTACAGCAGACCACCATACATGGGAGTCAGGGGTAAAAAAAAAAATCTGTCCATGAGCCAATGACAATTAAAAATTACAACATTGCAACATAATTTCCCAGAGGTAACAGTACAGAAGATATTGCAAGTTCATAATCTTTTCTGTGGGTTTAAATTTTCATAGTTACAAGGGGAAAAGGATACTGTTCACTTGTAAATTGGTAGATCTTTTTAAGGGCTACTGTTGTGTCTACAGAACAATTATTGTTAGCTGGATCTTAATGTTTATCACAACCATGAAATCAATGAAAATTCGTACCTCATGAAAATTGGTATCCCATGAAAACTACTACCACATGATAACAAGTACCCCGCTTTAATTGTGATTTCACATTTGTGGTATATTGTAATCATAAAATTCATTAAAATTGGTACACCCAAAAAACTGGAGTTTTAAATTAGTGGCTTATAACCATGAAATTCACTGAAACAGGGACCACACGAAAACTGGTACACCATGAAAAGTGATACCCCTTGAAAACTGGCACCACATGAAAATTGGTACCCCAAGAAAATTGGAATATTAATTTGTGGCTTATCATAACCGGGAATATGACTAAAATCAATACCCTAAGAAAATTAGTAGCACATGAAAATAATGAATTTGTAGTAATAACAATAATAATTACTTCTATATATTTCCCTGTGCCAAACATTTTATCACTGGAATGGGATTGATAGCGCAGGGCATTGAGATTTTAAAAACCTTGTCAGTGAAAACACAAATTTATAAGATACTTTTAGCCCTACTGAATACATGGGAAATTTCCTGAAAAATTTCCATACATTGTAAAAAATTTAAAATGCTAAATTCATGTAACTGAAACTTTACAATTCAACTAATGACACAAAGTAAATAATAGTGTGTAGTTGACTATATCTATGCAGAATTAGAAATATAATTATTCAAATGGAGCAATGTTCTACAACTGAGCAGTAATTTTACTCTCACAAACTAACTGACATGCTGTTTCATATTAGCAACCAAGCTACATTTACAACTGAAAAGATGCTGTAACCAAAACCAAAGACAACTTCAGTGTAGATAGGCCTTCCCCATTTTTGTTACAATGATTAAAAGATCAGGATTGGCAAAGAAAGGCTGGTTTGTGCAACCATAATTGCATTTTGAAGAAGTGAACATGACAAGAGTGATTGGAACCTTGAAAAAACGATACTAATTGTAAAAAAAAAATTGTTCTGGCCCATCTTTTTATTTGTGTATTCTGCATGATGTGGAGGTATGTTTTTTTTTTTTTTTAAATTGGGATCTAATTTATATTGTAACAAGAGTTAAGTTTTAGTCCCTGGAACCACTAAAGATGTCTAAGATTTGAGTTAAACAGCTGATGCTGCTGTTGGTTTTAATGAAGCCACACTTACATCTTTAATAATGTAGACAACCTGACCAGCAAGGATTAATAATGTAGACGACATAACCTGACCATCAAGGATTAATAATGTAGACAACAGAACTTGAACATCAAGGATTAATAATGCAGACAACCTGGCTATCAAAGATTACCTTATTGAATACTCCTCTGCCAAAGTAATCTGCAACAACTGAGAAGCCATCTTGTGATCTCTCTAACTGCAAGAAAATGAACAGGCTGATTATTGCAAGAAGCTTTTTCCTTATTCCTTATGAATTCATTTGGTACAAAGCATTTGAAATGAATTCATTTGGTACAAAGCATCTGAAATGAATTCATTTGGTACAAAGCATTTGAAATGAATTCATTTGGTACAAAGCATTTGAAAAACACACAAATGACATTATACTCTACTTGCCTCATCATAATATAACCTTGAATGTGTTGCTGTACAGTAAAACATGAAACCAAACAGATCTGTATACTGCTATTATATGTATACTTTAAGATATTACCTGTGTGTGTGTGTGTGTGTGTGTGTGTGTGTGTGTGATCTGGATTTTTAATGTAACTTTAACAATTTTTTCAGTCTTATCGCTATGATATCTGGAGTGTGGCAGTTTATTGTGATGTCTTGCAAAGGGGCATCATGCCACAGTCATGTTGCATGATGTCCCACCCAGTCACATTATCCTGACACCAGGCCGACCAGTCTTAACACTAACCCCTTAATGCTGAGCATCTAGCGAGGTAGCTGTTAGTACCATTTTTATAAGTCTTTGGTACGACTTGGCCGGGGTTCGAACCCAAGATGTACCACATCAGAGGTGGATGCTCTAACCATTAGGTCACCTGAGCGGTCTATAATAGCTTAGTAAAAAGTCTGTTAAAAATGAGGACAATATACCCTAGGTCTCAAAATGAATGTAGATAAATGTCCTAATTGTAAGGGTACACAGGTATGGTCTCAAACTTCAGGACATGTCGTCATGGGTAGGGAGGGAGGGATGGAGAACTGTTCAAATAGCTAAAGGCTTCCACTTTGGGGTAACTTTATTTTCCAAGTGGTTTTATTTTCCTCACCCTTTTCACTGCAGAAGGGGCCACTGTTTTTCATACCTGATTATGGAATGATTCATGTAGATCTCTACTTTGCTCTTGTGCCCGTATGATGTCCATTATTTTCCTGGAAAGATATTTGAATGCCATACAAGAATACACCATACACCAACTGAATCAGATTCGTAGCTGGTAATATTTACATCAGCTGAACTAGATCTCTATCTGGTAATATTTACTTCTGCATCAAATTCATCTACTGAAGCATGAGGTCTCAATATCAGAACTTATTTTGTTTTTAATCAAGAATTTACTTTCTGGTTCCATATTTTGGGGATGACATGCATGTATTACCACTTTTACAGTACACCTTCTATTACAATACACTTTCTATAATGATAAGACAACTGTATAATGTGTATCTCATTAGATATTATCAATCATAATACATCATATAACATCATCAATTTCACATATAGTGAACATATTTGATTGGTGGGATTCAACAATTTCTGTGGTTGCTAAATTGGTTGTTTAATAAAAATGTAAATATTTTTGCCACAAATGCCATTTCTGTCACAGGTATGTCTCTTATTTTAAGTACAATGGTCCCTCAATAAAAATAAACTATATAAAACAAAGTCCCTGCTATAACATGGGTATTATCGTGGATCCCATTATAAAGCACCTAAATATAACACAGTTCCTGATGTAACATGGGCATCATCATGGATCCCATTATAAAGCACCTAAATATAACACAGTTCTGATGTAACATGGGCATCATCATGGATCCCATTATAAAGCACCAAAATGTAACACAGTTCCTGATATAACATGGGTATTGTCATTGATCCCATTAGAAAGTACCTCAAAACAACAGTCCCTGATATAACATGTGTACTGTCATGACTCCAATTATAAAGCACCTCAATATAATGCAGTCACTGATATAACACTGGTAATGTCATGAATCCCATTAAAAAGTCACTCAATATAACACAGTCAAAGATATAACATGGTTATTGTCATTGATCCCATTAAAAAAATCACTCAATAAAACACAGTCCCTGATATAACATGGGTATTGTCATGGATCCCATTAAAAAACCACTCAATAAAACACAGTCCCTGATATAACATGGGTATTGTCATGGATCCCATTAAAAAATCACTCAATAAAACACAGTCCCTGATATAAAATGGGTGTTGTCATGGATCCTTTACAATATTTCTCATTATAAGACACTTTCTGATATATCATGGGTATTGTCATTCATCCCATTAAAAAGTCTATCAGTATAGCTCAGTCCTGATATAAAATGGGTGTTGTCATGGATCCTTTACAAGATCTCTCATTATAAGACACTTTCTGATATATCATGGGTATTGTCATTCATCCCATTAAAAAGTCTATCAGTATAGCTCAGTCCTGATATAACATAGGTGTTGTCATGGATCCCATTAAAAAGTCTATCAATATAGCTCAGTCCTGATATAACATGGGTGTTGTCATGGATCCCATTAAAAAGTCACTCATTATAAGTCAATCCTGATACAACATGGGTGTTGTCATGGATCCCATTAAAAAGTCTATCAATATAACACAGTGCCTGATATAACATGGGTGTTGTCATGGATCCCTTTACAAAGTCACTCATTACAAGACACTCCCTGATATAACATGGGTGTTGTCATGGATTCCATTAAAAAGTCTATCAATATAACTCAGTCCTGATATAACATGGGTATTGTCATGGATCACATTGTACTAGTTGACCTCACCCAGTACATTTTTATGGATATTGTACATACTTGCTTATAAGTCCAACTGAATTCTACTCTGGCAGATCTAGGTCTGTGCAGTTTGGAGTAGTCAGTACAACCAATAAACAGGCCCTGATGTGTCAGTCCATTTTGTACAGTTTGTCTGGAGTAGTCAGTACAACCAATAAACAGGCCCTGATGTGTCAGTCCATTTTGTACAGCTTGTCTGGAGTAGTCAGTACAACCAATAAACAGGCCCTGATGTGTCAGTCCATTTTGTACAGTTTGTCTGGAGTAGTCAGTACAACCAATAAACAGGCCCTGATGTGCCAGTCCATTTTGTGCAGGGTCTATGTTTTCCTGCAGTTGGATTCAACTTATAAGCAAGTATACAAGGTAATCTGAATAGCATTTGAGTGAGGAACTACCGTACAAATGAAAATATATTCTTTTACTAGACTTCATAAATTAACGGCCATGAAAATATTTTTGCAATTAGATGTCAATTCTTTAACTTTCCTTTAATAATGCATAATAATTTGTCTAAACCTGAAAGAAAGCACAGAACAAGACTCACCTTTTATACCTATAAGGAAGTATTAACCACTAATTTTCCTGCATGGTTGCTAAGCAATAAATTTGTAATTTCATAATACCACATCTCATGTCCTCATCAAAATGTTAAAGACTTCATAATATTTATTCCCAACTCATTCAGGCTATTTCAAACTTTCAACATGATAAACACATGTGCAATGAAAAAAAAAGATTTAAAATGACAAACAATTGGCTTAGGAAAAGATGTATAATTGAAGTGGACATAGTCCTTTATCCATTTTGTGGTTGACAGACTGGACATATTGTCTTTTACCTGTTTTCTGGCAGGCAGACTGGACATTCTGTGTCATTTTCTGCATAGCTCTCCAAACACCTGAGAACAGTAAAAAACTTGCTACAACAGGTCATATCAAATACACGAACCTAATTTTCTGGTGTACAAAACTAAATTCGTTTGAAACAGTTTGGACAGCAGTGCTGTAGTAAGTACAAGAAAATACAATAGACTATTAACTTTGTGTTAAGTAAATTAAATACCATTATTCAATATTTTTCAAGGGTTATACATTTTCATAAAGTTCTTGGTTGCTACAAGCCACAAACACAAGACTTAGCAAAACATAATGATACTGTAGACTCTACAGAATTCCTTCTGTAGACTCAATAGAATTCCTTCTGTAAACTCAATAGAATCCCTTCTGTAAACTCTATAGAATCCCTTCTGTAGACTCAATAGAATCCCTTCTGTAGACTCAATAGAATTCCTTCTGTAGATTCAATAGAATTCCTTCAATAATTCAAACATTTTAGTATTCCCATAACCAATAAGATTGATACCCACAAAACTACCAAGATTGATACCCACAGAATGGAAATGTTTATTGTCTGGGCTAATCATATCACATAGCCCAATATCCTGGATTACTCATTTTCAAAAGTCAGGAAACTAAAAGTTTCTAAGTTGCTAGTCCCCATAAAAGTAAAGGTTTTCAAATTGATATGTGTGGGTAAAATGGTGTATTTAGCTTAAATTTAATGCCATCACTGTATGCTTTTTCAAGATTCAGTAAGCACAACAAAGCAACTTTTACTGAGGGAATCTTTCCTGAAACAACAGAACTCTCTGTGCTCTAAATTTATGTTGAATTTCTGATGAACTGGGCTAGGCACCATCCAGTTAGTATGCATGCAAAAAATTAACTATTTTTCCCCCCCCCCCCCCCTTGTTGCATGGCAAACTTTTCTCAACCCTCTCCCCTGTGCATATGTATGTTTTTGCTCGTTTACATTGGCAGCATCAGTTGGCTTTGAAACAGCAACAAGTTGACAGTGTTAGAGGACCCTAGTGACAATCAGGTAAGAAAATATAAATTGATGAATGAAATGACAAAGTTTTATGCATTTTTATATCCTTGACGCTTATTGTTTTTAAATTGGCAGTGTTTCAAACAAACAAGAAAGGGTGCAAATACTTTAGATTTTGTTGTTGGCCAAGTTTTACTTATAGTAGCTACAATATACTTTGTGTTATGTACATACAAACTACTTGGTCTTAGTCACCATCCCCCATATGCAAACTTCAGAATCCCCCTATGTCCTCCATCCATACTTGCTAAATGGATTGCCCTCTAATGACTTAAGCAGTATGATTTCCACATCTGACATTGTCTTTATTGTGCATCTTATGGAAAATTAGAAGAATGGTAAAGGGCTGGAAGAGCATGTGTGTTTTTTGAGTGAATACTTACTGCTGATGGAATGAATGAGGTTCACACAGGAAGTGAACAGAGGGAAGTTCTAATGGATGACTACAAATACTACACTTGCTGTTCTGGAAAATTTTGGCTCTGAAAAATAAAGATCATTTATATATGAAAAGGTACCATTCCAGAGTCAACACAAATTTTAATATTCTTCTTGTAATAAAATAAAGAAAGGTTCTTCTAATGATCTGGCTTTAAATAATTCTAATAAAATAACAAGTCTAATAATGTAACCAGTCTAAAGCGCTGTAAATAATTCTAATACAATACCAATTACAATAATATAACAAGTCTAAGGCAATAAATAGTACCACTAAAATACCAAGTCTAATAATAATGTTTACAGTGAATTCACTTATTTTCGAGAGTAACAATGGTGTGCTTTTTAATAATTATATTTTTTGTCAACACATATTGGGAAGAAGTCTTTTGTTTCTAGAAACTGGACAGAATTCATGCGGCCTTAAAAATCATGGTTTGTAGTATAAAGTAAACCCACCAAAATTCGCACCTCTTTAAAAGTAACGAATTCACTGTCATTACCAATGGACACCAATTTTTGTGGATTCCATTCTTGTTACATACCTTGGACTTAAATCCTCAATGAATAATCATTCTACTGTTCAGGCAATCCAACCCCTTTCCCAATCTTCTGTGCAACCAATCCAACCCCTTTCCCAATATTCTATGCAAGAAATCTGACCACATTGCCAATCTGCTGTGCAAGCAATAGCATCCCTTTTCCAAATGTCTATGCAATCAACAGAACTACTTTCCTAATCTTCTGTGCAAGCAATCTGACCCTATTCCCAATCTTCTACAAGCAATGTGGCCCATTTCCCAAGCTTCTGCAAGCTGTTTGGCCCAGTTCCCTATCTTCTATGCAAGAAATCTGACCACTTTCCCAATCTTCTATATTTCTTTCCCAGTATCTTCTGTGCAAGACCCTTTTCCAATCCATGAAATATGTACAACAAAAAAATGACCCTCTGCCAAACTTTGAAAATGTATCCCTTGTAAAATAAACAAAATCACAGGACTCTGGTGTACGTTTATTGAAATGTACTGTCATCAAATTTTGGTCTCTAAATGTGTCTCTTTAAAGAATTTTACTTGGCTCTCGAGTTTCCTTTCACGTGAGCTCTACTGTATTCCATAAATACATCTGTATTGCTTGGTGCAATTGCTGTAAAATGTTGTTGTTGTTGTATTGGGTTTCATGCCATTCCTCAGTGCAAGATAGGTTACACATTGTGGCCAGTATTTTTTGTGGATAAGAACCTGGGAAAACTCCAGTTAAGAACCATCAGCTCGGGGGAAGCTACTGGCAAGCTTTCTCACATAACGACATTGGCTGAGCCCAAGACTCAAACCCATAAGAACAGAGGTGAGATGGAAAGTATATATAAAGGCAAGCACTTCAGACCACTCAGCCATCTCAGGCCCCACAGTATGAAAATGACAAAAAACCTGAATACATAACTCACCTATTAACAGAAAGCATTTATTTAGTAAATTAGATTCCTTCAATAATCCCTGACCATATTACATAAGGATAACTTTCTCTGAATCAAGCAACCTTAGCAAGACAAGGCACATCTTTCCATCTATATAATATATATAGACAAAGGAAAGGAAAGCAAGTCAGCTCCTCATTTTATCTGCTAGATGGCCACTGTCAAACTTGGATGTACCAGTTTTTACTTGAGTGAACCTTTAAGGATGTTCCCATCGTGGGGAAGGGTGGGAGGGATTATTTGCAATGTTAAGTACTATAAGAGAAAGATAATTTACCAAATGATTTGCTTTCTCTTTTTCTTCTGCTGTTAAGATCTTCTCCACGATTGAAAACTCCTTTTTAATCATCACATCCCTGAAAGGAGCCAGTAGTGTAGGGTAGGGGATTCTTTGGACTAGTGGCAATCTCATCATTATTGAGTGGAGTAAAGGTTGAATGACTCGTCTGTTGCTTAACTCAGTTGATCTGGGTTGTTTCATCTTCATGGAGCAATCAGAGCTACTGCAGACCATGCCCCTCATTTCTGAATTATCTTTATAATCAAAACTGGTCGAAGGAAGGTGTATGCCCAAATTACCTAACAACCGATTAAAAGAGCATGTATAGCATGTGAAGCAGTTGGCCCCGCTTGATAATGAATCCGTCAGAACATAAAGCCAGCGAGGAATGTTTCAGACCTGAATATTACCTGATATTGAAAGTACCAATAAAGGTGTTCCTCTTCTGTGAGGCAAAGATCTGGTGATTATTCTCATTTGCCGAGGTATGTGACCACAACCAAATTGTCTGAAATTATCAGGACCATTTTTTCTTGGATATGTTCTTCCTACATGTGGAATGCATAAAGAATGGCTTTCATTTCCAAAACATAGATATGAACAGCTTTCTCTTGAAACATCCACATGCCACTGACCATTACTGATACAGTAGAAAACTGGCATTGTAACAGTTATCAGTGAATAGGCTCATTCAATGTTAAGAAATTTCCTCACCTAATCATCTTGTTAAATGTTTTCTCAGATGCACAAGTTATATTTTCTTTGCAAATGGGAGAAAGATGTCAAGTTAATGTATCAGAGTTCCAATCCAGATGAACAAAATATGATAAGCTCTGATTTCTTTACACTGACCTTCCATCCTGAGCTGTGAATCATGGAATTATAGTTGTTCATGTTGTGAAACAACAGCCATACTTACCAAATGGTTTTGCAGTGTCATCTAGGGATGGTGTCTTCTCTGTGGAAGACATCCTGAACTGGGATATGATTTTGTGTAATAACTTACTGAAGGTCCAACTTCAACATCTTGGTTGATGCCTTCTCTGATGTATGAAGGATTCGTTTGAGCTGTTTGGGAGAAAGACACCAAGTTGATATATGTTAAGGGTTCCAAGCCTTCATGGACCATGATGCTGAGAAAGTATAAGGTCTAATTTCTTTGAACTGATTACCCACCACACAATGAGGGATATGAGGCTGTCCATGTCATGAACCAAAATCCAAACTTACCAAATATTTTTGTGGCGTTATACAAAAACATCGCGGTTATAGCATCTGATGTCCTGAACTCTTGATGAAGGCATATGGGCATAGACTGAGGAGATATGAGTTAACATATGGAAGAATGCATTAGACTGTTATGATGAAAAGGAGCAAACAAGTGTATGCAACTAAAATATATATATATATATATATATATATATATATATATATATATACTGAAATAATATAAACCATGTTATCAAAATTACTTAGAAGTGTGATAGTTGATAAGTACAATACCCAAAAATTGATCTGGTGAAATTAAATGTTACTAATCAAAATTATATGTGACAATAATGAGTGGCACAATAATTTCAAAAATATGAATAAACACATTGTAATTCACAAACAATTGTATGCACCATATACAACAACACTTTGACTAACATACTACAGAAAATAAAAGATGGACAATTTAAAATTTAAAAGACTCGTGGGATTTTATGGAGGGCATCATTATAGCATGACAGTGAAAGTAAAAAAAATGATACAGCCATGTGTAATAGCAGCCACCTAGACCTTATAAGGG
Source organism: Megalonaias nervosa (assembly GCA_016617855.1). Lineage (NCBI taxonomy): Eukaryota > Metazoa > Mollusca > Bivalvia > Unionida > Unionidae > Megalonaias > Megalonaias nervosa. The sequence goes on from JAECUM010004579.1 coordinate 40,253, forward strand.
GAGTTAATCTGTAAGAGTTGCTTCCCTTCATCCATATAACATGAGAAAGAATGACAATTTTCATCCTTCCTGGAGGGATGGATTTGGAGGTAGTAGAAAAAGTTATCCTAATGTAATATTATCAGGTAATGTATTTGACAGAGAGATTTCATAATAATTACATTATCAATAGTGGGAGGAAGCAGAAGAATTCTGCCCTGTTGGCTAGTCCATCCATCTCCTTGAACGTGTGTTCACATGTCCATCCCAATTTAAATTTTTTTAGTACAATGCATAGTAAACCTGGACAACGTTTCTGCATAAAGTCCATCAACTGAAATATAAAGCATTAATTGTTCTGCCACTATCCATCATTTGCTTGGTGCTTTACAACACAGAAACACAAGTAGGGTATTTAGTGTTGAGGTAACTGGAATCCAGCACCTTGCCAAAAGATGCATCACTGCAGCTTACCAAAGCTGGTGTAATTGTAGGATTCTAACCCACACAATTTTGGTCATGGGTCTGGCATACTAGCCATTGAGTCATCATGGCTCTCACTATCAATGGAGAAAAAGATTAAAGGAATAACAATAAAAAGGTCCAAATTACGTTGTTTTTAGCTCCTCTATTTGTTTTCTCTTTTTCTCTGTATCTTCCCGATATTGTCTGATTAGTCGTTCATCCTCAGCAATCTGGTCATTCTCAAGCTGAAGACGGCGTATGATATAATCTTTAATAATAGACAATGTTGCAGTTGAGTTGTGGGCTAAGGTCTCAATTACTAGCAACGGTGGCAATAGATTCCTCTTGTCAATGTCTTAGCAGGGATAAGGAAAGTTTCATATTCTTTTATCAAGTCAAATCACACCTTCACTTCTTGTGGCTAAATGTGAAAGGGATATAAATCTCTTTAATTCATGATTGGTCCTTTCGTTTGGTCAACTTAAATTATAATTTAAAATAATAATCATTTGGCAATGAAGTTGATACAATGGCTGTACAATAAAACTGAAATTAATTCAGAGAAACATACTCACCCATTAGCCAATGTCCAATATAATTATTTAGTATGTACAAATAAACAGACATGAATCTGACCATGATTAACATAACAGCAAAATTGAGGAGGAGGAAGAAGCAGAAAAGGAGAATGTAAATTAACCAGAGATCAAGATGAACATGATGATTCAAGTTTCAAATCAACTAATATCTCCTGTGGCCATTTACAATGCTAAGTATCGCTCAATAACATGAACAAATCCTTGTGCTAGTCACATGTTGAAACTACTGATATATATATTCAGTTTTATTAATCAGTAAAGCTATAACATACATAACAATTAAACAAAACAAATGTGACCGAACATGAATAATTATGCGACATTTTTCAATTCACAATTCCAAATATTTTGCATACAGGCTATTAATCACGAGTACAAAGCAACTACTGAGTAGAAGTCAATGTATTAGCTGGAATACAAATGTATATAAGTGATTTTGATTACAGTGGGTATGTTTTCCACTTTTCAGTTTCTGTGAACCTAACAATATGAAAAACAGAAATCTTAGCAGTAACTATTTCTGAGGTTATACTTCTATATAGATTGGAATATTTCATATTTATCCAAACTATAAAAAAACAAAATAAAATAAAACAAAGAAAGAAAGACCCCAGAAACACAAAGCTGTGTCTACAGTACATAGTTAAAATACACTTTCCTCATACTCTTCTGGCATGGCACTGAGGCCAATTCTGTCTCATGATGGCATGGAGGTCAATTTCAACTCATACCACAGTGGACACATTTAAACTGTTCATTATTTGATTGAGGATTTGTGTTTGTGTGTGTGTGTGTGTGAACTGGATTTTTAACGTAGCTTTAACAATTTTTCAGTCATATTGCTACGATGTCTGCAGTGTGGCAGTTTATAGTGATGTCTAGCACTGGGGCATCATGCCGCAGACATGTTGCATGATGTCCCACCCAGTCACATTATCCTGACACCTGGCTGACCAGTCCTAACACTAACCTCTTAATGCTGAGCGCCAAGCAAGGCAGCTGTTAGTACCATTTTTGTAAGTCTTTGGTATGACTCGGCCGGGGATCAAACCCACGACCACCCGCATCCGAGGCGGATGCTCTGATCACTAGGCCACTGGAGCCCTCCAAGAGGATTTTTAAATTTAATTTTTAATTGATCACAATTGGTCTTCTTGGAACAATTCTGCAATGTTGTATCAATATATCAACTTATTGTTAACATACACAGCCTTGTGGAAAATTGATTCTGAATATGATGTCATTTATATTTTCTGAACTGATTTATTAATGGTATTTCAAATGGAGCCTTTAGTATGGTGAATTTTGTTTATCATATCTTGGTGTGCTCTACAGTAATCTTTACAAAATATTTAAACTGTAATTAATTATGGTTGGATAAAAATTGGTAGCTTACAGGGAGTAAAGAAAAGAATTATTGGCAATAAACAGGCAGTACAGAAAAGAATTATTGACAGTATAAAGACAGTACAGAAAAGAATTAATGGTAGTATAAAGACAGTATAGAAAAGAATTATTGACAGTATAAAGACAGTACAGAAAAGAATTATTGGTAGTATAAAGACAGTATAGAAAAGAATTATTGGTAGTATAAAGACAGTATAGAAAAGAATTATTGGTAGTATAAATACGGAACAGAAAAAAATTACTGGTAGCCTAAAGACAGTATACAAAAGAATTATTGTTATTATAAAGACAGAACTGAAAAAAAAATTATTGTAGTCCAAAAACAATACAGAAAATAATTATTGGCAGTCCAAAAACAATACAGAAAAGAATTATTGGTAGTATAAAGACAGTACAGAATGAATTACTGGTAGTATAAAAACATTACAGAAATGAATTATTGTTATTATATAGACAGAACAGAAGAAAATTATTGGCAATCCAAAAACAATACAGAAAAGAATTATTCGAAGTACAAAGACAGTACAGAAATGAATTACTGGTAGTACAAAGACAGTACAAAAATGAATTATTGGTAGTACAAAATCAGTACAGAAATGAATTAATGATAGTCCAACAACAATACAGAAAAGAATTATTGGTAGTATAAAGACAGGACAGAAAAGAATTATTGGTAGTACATGTGCAGTAGAGGAAAGAATTATTTCATCTTCAGGAAGATATTTGAAATGAGTTGACATACAAGGTCAAGATGTACACCTGGGTTGGTTGCATCATGGTGTTCTTGAGAAAGGTACATAGTTCCCGTTTCTTCTGCCTGATATAGCCACATTGCCATTAACAAACAAAAATTATGTCTTTCTCATCTTGGAGCCCCATTAACATACTATCCAAGGAGTTTTCTTTCCGGTACATATTTTTCCTAAATTGAGGATTTAAGTCATTCTTGATTATTCTCACTATATTTAATAAACCAAAAATATACATCTGTTATAAAATTCTCAGTTGTGACCATTCTGAATGATGACAAAGGAAATCACGATTATGATGATGATGCTGATGATGAAAACATTTGATTTTAAAAACAAAGTATGATAATGATGATACCACTGTATGATGATAAGGTATGATGATGAAGACAATTTATGATGATAATATGAAAATGTGATGATGATAATGTCAAAAAATTTGAAAACATAAAATTACAGACAAGGAAAATAATTCTAGCACAAATATGCAGTGTAAATTTATGCTTATATGAATGACATTGTGAATTTTTGTTAAAGGATACTGGAGAGGACCTCCATGAGTTGAGGTTTACAGCTTTCTTCCTTCTTGGCAAAATATGATAAGGCCTGAACCCATAGCTGGGGGTCCTGTTGTCTGTAAATATATATGGATAATCGTGTCACAACCTGTAAACTATCTGCAATAAAATATAAGATAGAGCATGAACCCACACTTGGGCCTTATTGCTTGTAAGTATATACAAAAATTCAGGTTACAACATTACACTATCTGCAATGTAAAAATAAAATAAGAACTGAACCTAAGCTGGGTGTCCTGTTTGCAAAATGTACATAAATAACAAGATCACAGTCCACAGCTGGGGATCCTGTTGCAAACTGTATACATATAATCAGATCACAACCTACAGCTAGGGATCCTGTTGCAAACTACACAGATAGTCAGGTCACTGGTACACTATTTGTTAGGTAAAAGTGCCTTAAAAACGTTTGCCCACAATCTGTAAAAAAAAACCTGACGCAAAAACTTAAATAAGGAGTTCAGAAAACATTTGAAGTTAAGAAGTATTTTGCAGGAATGATTTTTCCCTCAACGGTGGCGAGATACTACTATCCACTATGAAATATAACAGCTATTTAAAAAAAAAACAACCTGAATACATTGTTTGGTTGAAATGTGATGCCACTTTCCATCTTTTCCACGATCTGATATACTGAGATTTGTCAAAAAAAATGCTACAAAGACATGGCATTTATCCAATGTTAGTACCATGCATATTCCATTTACAAAGGCATGGCATTTATCCAATGTCAGTGCCATGCATATTCCATTTACAAAGGCATGGCATTTATCCAATGTCAGTACCATGCATATTCCATTTACAATGTGCAAGCCAGGTGGCTCAGCCAGTAAAGTATCGGACTCATAAGACAAGGATCGTAGGTTCTATACCTTTCCTGGCCAGCATGGAACAGCTGCCTTGGTGTGTTCTTGGAAAAGACACTTAACTCCCAACCCCCCAGCATGATATAGCCAATTTTGTGTTAAAAGTGAAAACAGAAACAAAAATATCAACAAAAGAAAAACAAAACACCATTTATAGAATAGTACATGCTTTTTCTTCACAGAAAAATCCTGACTGGCCACTTTTGGTGCAACATCTTTCTTGTATGTTCTCAAGTGAATCAGGCTGCTATGATGATGTGATTTCTGACTGGTCAATATTCTATTGCTTTTGTGAATGAGGTACATTTTAACTAAAGAATTAGGATCTGACTCTACTCTGTGATTTAGACACACCAGTGATAGTTCTGCTTTTACTATATAAAATTATATCAAAACTGAAAATCAGGTATGTCCATAAAGACACACACCACTGATAGGTGGGAAGCACAAACCTGGATATAGTGCAAAGCATGTTCAAGTATTCTCATAAAGCACATAAAGTAGGTGGGTAGTACAATTCTGGATATACACTGTTGAGTATATTTAGGTATCCTAATAACAACACAGAAAACAAACATGAAACAGTAGTTTATATAAACTGCACTCTTTTAAAAAAATCTTCTCAGCTGAAACTTCATCATGTGATGAATCCCCGAGCAAATGAGTTGAACATCAGTTGCCACTTACAACATACAAGAGGGTGCATCAGGCATCTAACAACATCACAGTTGGCCTTGTACATCACATCAGGCCTCTTCCATCACATTGGGACTCTTACATCATACTGCACCTCTTACAACATCCCAATGGGCCTCTTACAGCAAATCCCATCGAGCCTCATACATCACATCAGGCCTCTTACAACATCACACATGGACCTCTTAAAACATCACATATGGGCCTCTTATAACATCATACTGGGCCTTGTACATCATATATGGGCCTCCTACAACATCACATCGGGTATCTTAGAACATCACATTGGGCATTGTACATCACATCAGGCCTTGTACAACATCACCTATGGGCCTCTTAAAACATCACACTGGGCCTCTTACAACATTGCATTGGGCCTCTTACAACATCATACTAAACCTTGTACATTACACATGGGCCTCTTACATCACAATGGGCCTTGTACATCACATCAGGCCTCTTACAACATCACATATGGGCCTCTTCATACATCACATATTGGTCTCTTACAAGATGACATTGGGCCTCTTACATCACATGAAATGGAGACTCATGTAGCCACTTGGTCAATGATTTCCACACGGGATAAACAAATATATGGAACTGTTTGCATTATGGTAATATCACATGCTTCAAGACAAATGCTGGAAAGATCATGATATAAGCTAAGGTTTCGATTTCAGTGCCAATAGTGAGAAAAAAACATGAAGGTCAAACAATGATAGAGGGTGCAGTGCTAGAAATTCTAACTTTATAAGTTAAGTCCAACTGCAATAAGATTAACCCTAATCTGATGCTCCATGATGCACATCAATTACTCCTAACAAGCTACAGAGATCCAGAACCACTGGCAATTTGTGCTATTGCAGATTGGGGTCTGTGCAGACTGCATTTGGACATATAAGTCAGTATATATGATACACATGTAAATTATAAATGTTTCAACACAAAATTAACTTACCCAAACTTCTTGCAAGTTTCAATAACATGTACATTCTCATTATGTTCCATGTGGTACCGTAAGATTTGTTGGTATCTGAAATGAATCATATATAACTTAAATACAAACTGGGTGAATGTACATACATTACCAAAATTGAAGATATACAACTCAAAGGTAAAAGGAAATCTGTGTCATTTATCTTTATGTAATAATTGCATTCATTTAAAATACTATAAAGATACATAATCAGCCTGTATGGTACATTACATCATACATAGTCTTAAATACAAAATCTATACATACACTCAATATTTATACATCTTTACACACTAATAATCCTTGTCAAGTAAATAATAATACTTTTAGTATCTTTCAATGTTTGGCAAATTTAGTGCATGCTGCATGTTACCAACTATCACAAACTTCTAATTAATGACTACATCATAGTCTTAACCCTAAAATGTATTTTCTTAATTTGGGTTCCTTGCTTTATTGCAAAATGTATATGCTTGTGAATATCTGGTATAAAATGTTTACTGGATAATACTTACCTTATCATGTATTACTTCTTGCAAATCCAGCCCTCAAGAGCAAGAAAAATATTTATCCAAGATGCCTCGCAAGCAAAATTCAGTCAGAAAAATGAAGAATATTCCCACTTGTGACAAAAAATATCTTTGGATCACTCAAACTGAGAATGTGTACAATTATGGAAAGTATTTGTGGGGCATCTTGAAGAAGAAGAACCAGTAACTGATGAAACCAATCAATTATGGAGTCTGGTGTGTATCCGTCTATCTAAGTTTGGGGAGGACCACTCTTGTCTCATATCTTCATAACCAGATTATATTTCAGCATTTAAAATGCTAACACAGGCCCAAAGACATTGATAATGCCCTTTATTTGCTTTATAAAACTGTATTTGCAAGGCTGTGTGTGTGTGTGTATGTGTGTATATATATATATATATATATATATATATATATATATGGTACTCACAGCTGAGCCTTTTCATATAAGAAGAGTATGCCTGCCTTAAAGTTGTTCATCTGGCATAACACTAAGGCTTGATCCAAGTCATAGTTTGCCTATAAATCAAACATGTATAAGCATTATATACATTCCAATGTTGCATATGCAAAGCATTAGAACCCAGATATTGTTAGTTTTAAAAAAACAATAACACAGAACAAGATAAAATGTTCAAACTTTACAAATACAGTAACCCCTACTTAATTTACATTTCATTCCTGTAATACTACAAATACAGTAACCCCTACTGAATTTATATTTCATTCCTGTAATACTACTAAACACCATGAACTATTTGTTCCCTGTTTCACTTTTACAGCATGTAGAGAAAATGATGTATCAGTAATCAGGCAAAGATAATTACTAAGTTGCAAGTCCAGTATCAGATATTAGTAATCAGTAAAAAACATTGTTAAATTGTTAAGTCCAGTATCAGATATTAGTAATCAGTAAAAAAAAACATTGTTAAATTGTTAAGTCCAGACATCCAGACTAATCAACTTCTTTCCAAATGATAACAAACTTCCAAGCAAAAATTCAAACATAGGGCCATTTGTTCCAAAACATGAAACTGTAATATTAAATGTGTCTAAGTTTTTATTGTAGCTTATTTTATGTATTTAGAATAACAAAATCAAGTTGATAAGTATTATGTTGATGCTCATTGATGTATTTATTTATTGACTGATTAAATGTTTGATTTATAATTCTAAACATATATTGCAGACTGTCAAGAATAACCTGTCTGATTATTCAGTGGAATTTTTTTCTTATGCCTCAACATTGCTTGTATTGGGACCTATATCACTCACACATTAGGTACTCCTTATGCCTCAACACTGCTTGTATTGGGACCTATATCACTCACACATTAGGTACTGCTTATGCCTCAACATTGCTTGTGTCAGGGCCTAGACCACTCACAACACTGGGTATTGCTTATGCTTAAACAATGCTTGCATCAGGCCTACACCACTCATAATTAGCTATTGCTTATGACTCAACATTGCTTGTGTCAGGGCCTAGACCACTCACAACATTGGGTATTGCTTATGACTCAACATTGCTTCCATCTGGGTCTAGATTACTCACAACAATGGGTATTGCTTATGCTTAAACAATGCTTGCACCAGGGCCTAGACCACTCATACATTAGGTATTGCTTATGATTCAGCATTGCTTGCATCAGGGCCTAGATCACTCACACAGTGGGTATTGCTTATGCCTCAACAATGCTTGCTTCAGGGCCATGTCAAATAAAACACATTGGGTATTGCTTATATCTAAACATTGCTTGCATCAGGGCCTAGACCACACAACATATTGCTGACAGAATCTTAATTATCTTGTATGCATGCATTGTATCTCACAAGGACAAGGGCATAATATCTGTTCTAATGAAAAGTCAAATAGATAGTCAATTCTTGTCAAGCATTAATATAAACTGCCAAACATTTAAAAGAAAAAAAATGACTTACGTCTGGATTCTGCAACAAATCCAGAGTTCTCCTTTGTTTCTCATTCTTGGCCTGCAATATTAAATATAGATTAATAGGTGTCCGTCTTCTGAGATTAGGGCTGTATATTGCCTTTTGAAGTCATATGATATGAATCACTATGCAGATGTCACATTCACTGTATGCTAAAAATCACAACATGTGTTACTTTACAGATAGGCACTGTGTACTGCCTATGATATGATATGAATCACTATATGAAGATCGTATTTACTGTATGTTAGAAATCTCAATGTTAACCTTGTGATAATTTACATATTATGACAGTGTATTGCCACTAATGTCATGGTAAGTAATTATCAACAAATATTTTCTACAGTACATTCCAAATTTTTATTATCAACCATATCTGGAATATATCTGTAACTGACAATACAATATTGTATTGAACTAAATTAAGAGCATGATCACACTGACTGAAATCTGAATCTGGCAGACTGATTAGACCAGACAAGACTTCCTGAGAAACAACAAGAGTGAAACCCCATTATAACATGAATTTTGATTTAGCATGATCACACTGACGGAAAACTGAATCTGGCAGACTGATTAGACCAGACAAGACTTCCTAAGAAACAACATGAGTGAAACCCCACTGCAACACACATCATTAAAATATGAATTCAGATTTAGCATCGACACTGTGGCTCTAGAAATTTTGCAATAACTAATTTACTATTGAAGTATTACAAAGCTTCAGTGCCAAAAAAACCACAAGAACTTGAGTTATCTAGCAAGCGTTGTTATATTCCTAATATGTATAACTGTACAGTACACACATACATGTTTGTTAACTTTGTACAGTGATGTCATATACACTGTATTTGTCCTCTGTTCAGTCATACTGCAATACATCACCAACTGTATACTACCGACTGCATGTGACCTCTGTACAGTGATACCATAATATATCACTGTGACCTCAGTAGTGATATTGTGATAAATCACACTATTATGTGACCTATGTACAGTGATATTGTAACAGATCACATTGACTATCATGTGACCTAAGTACAGTGATAGTGTGATGTTACATACAGTATATCACCACTGTACAATGATACTGTGATAAATCACTTACACTATATCGTGGTAAGTTATGAAAACTGTATGCAAGTTATCACAATACTTACCTTGTGCTAATTTCTATGTGATCAGCCTAATATAACCCAACCTTATTACCTTTCAGTCACATCTCTCTACATTTTCTTTCCAATAATTATGATTTATTATTATTAAGTCTAAAACAATATGACAACATTTGCTAAAATGCTTATACATTATGACAAAAAGCTGACTATGGCATGAATATCCAGTGCACCACAAAATTATTTGATAATGAAGACATTTATTTAGCTAGAAAATAAAGAAACTAGAAAACACTGAGGTTCATCTAGCATGTGGACCTGTATGCAGGCAGAAATGCACAAGGATGCCGATATGACCATCATGCCAAGATTCTGCCAAGGCAAACCTTAAAAATAATGTTGATTCATTTTCAAGAACAAAAGATGTTCACCTGCATGCAAGTGTCCAACTATTTCACAAAGCCACTTCATTAGTTTTATACAGGATTGTGTGTGTCACGAAATGTGTGTGGTGCTTCAATATAGAGAGCATCATGAAACAGAAGCACACTACAATATTTTGTGCATCGTGTAAGCCTTATGAATTCAAGAGAAAGAGCTTAAAAAACAAACATCTGGAAGATAAAGCCTTCTAAGTAAACATACTATATAACACAATGTGAAAAGTAAACATACTATATAACACAATGTGAAAAGTAAACATACTATATAACACAATGTGAAAAGTAAACATACTATATAACACAATGTGAAAAGTAAACATACTATATAACACAATGTGAAATATAATATAAAATCAAAAACCACTGAAATATCATAAAATTTGCCTCTTTCAACTCAATGGAATTATGTGAGAGTTTTGAATTTAATCTAAGAACTGTAAAGTGAGTATCAAAATTGTTTTTCCTTTAGCTTTGTATACTTCACAGAAAAAGTAAGTACAAAAATGGAAGAATGTTAGATTTATGATCAAAGACATTTCAAATCTAATTGATATCAAATACTGAAATTGTGACTCAATAAACAGTTACTATATATATATATATATAAAACTGTAGCAGTACTTAAAGGTCAGGAAACAGATTCTATTTCATACAAACTTTGAGGCATTAAATGCAGAAAACTTCTGTATCTTTTAATCAGCCTTCAAAACTTCATTTATTATTGGTAGTGAGCAGGAAACAATGAACCTAAGACTGTGACAATGTTATATGTTGAGCAGGAGATAGCCAATCCACGACTGTGACAATGTTATACTGTGAGCAGCCAACCCAAGACTGTAACAACGTTATACTGTGAGCAGCCAACCTAAGACTGTGACAATGTTACACTGTGAGCAGCCAACCCAAGACTGTGACAATGTTATACTGTAAGCAGTCAACCTAAGACTGTGACAATGTTATACTGTGAGTGACAATGTTATACTGTGAGCAGTCAACCTAAGACTGTGACAATGTTATACTGTGAGTGACAATGTTATACTGTGAGCAGTCAACCTAAGACTGTGACAAAGTTATACTGTGAACAGCCAACCCAAGACTGTAACAATGTCATACTGTGAGCAGCCAACCTAAGACTGTGACAATGTTATACTGTGAGCAGTCAACCTAAGGCTGTGACAATGTTATACTGTAAGCAACCAACCTAAGACTGTGACAATGTTACACTGTAAGCAGTCAACCTAAGACTGTGACAATGTTATACTGTGAGCAGTCAACCTAAGATTGTGACAAAGTTATACTGTGAGCAGCCAACCCAAGACTGTAACAATGTCATACTGTGAGCAGCCAACCCAAGACTGTGACAATGTTATACTGTGAGCAACCAACCTAAGACTGTGACAATGTTATACTGTGAGCAGTCAACCTAAGACTGTGACAATGTTATACTGTAAGCAGTCAAACCAAGACCATGACAATGTTATACTGTGAGCAGTCAACCCAAGACTGTAACAATGTCATACTGTGAGCAGCCAACCCAAGACTGTGACAATGTGATACTGTGAGCTGTCAACCTAAGACTGTGACAATGTTATACTATAAGCAACCAACCTAAGACTGTGACAATGTTATACTGTGAGCAGCCAACCCAAGACTGTGACTGTGAGCAGCCAACCCAAGACTGTGACAATATTATACTGCGAGCAGTCAACCTAAGACTGTGACAATGTTATACTGTGAGCAGGTGACAGTCAACCTAGGACTGTGACAATGTTATAAAAAGAACACTACTAATGTTACAAATGGAAGCTATAAAAACCTTAAATATGCTGCAGTATTTTTGTGTCCTTCAAGTAAAAGAATTACTAATCATACTAAATAAAATGAAATTTACCTCAATATCTTCACCTTCATGTACAATATCATGTAGATACAGCTCAAGCAGTGTGTTGTATAGCAGACTGGGAGAATTAGGCTTTGTCTGAAATGAAGATCAATATAGTATATTGAATCACTGTTATTCACAGGAGCAGATTTTTGGGACTGACAATGCACAGACTGATATAAAGAAACTGCCAAAGCCACCAAAGCCTTAAAATTATTTCATAGTGACCTACTAAGATATTAGTGATTTACTCTTGTTGAAATTCATCCATATCCCAATTTTCATGTGTACATGAAATAGGGTCCAATCATCTGAGAGTATATAAAAAAGATCGCTGAAAATTCATAAGACACACTCGTGCACGAAAATTAGTTACAGTGACCTATATTTGGTTTTGGCTGAGTTACCATCTTTGAGACAAGTACTTATGGAAAAAGAACCCAGACTGGCCAAGCCAAGACTCAAACCCATACAGACAGTGGGGAGATGTCAGTAAGGAAACTGCCTTAGACCACTTAGACAAACAGGGTCCCTCATGAGCATATGAAAATACAATAAAAGTCACTTAACCACACAAAAAAGGACACACTGTCCTTGCCTGGTATGGTTAAGTTATTTTCATCAAGATGTATCAGAATGTGAATTTTCATGTGTTGGTGAATTAGGGTCCAAAATATTGAGAATGTAACAAATAAGCAGCTGAAAATACATAAGTCACTCAAGAATGCATATCAGGTTACAGTGGCCTAATTTTGTTACAGCCAAGTTACCTTCACCAAAATGTATCTACATGCCAATTTTCGTAAGTGTAGGTGAAATAGGGTCCTACACCTTGAGAGAGAAATGGACAAAGACATGAAAATACAAAACTTACTCAAGCAAGCATATTAGATCACTGCAATCTAGTTTGGAATGGTAGAGTTACTTTCATTCAGGCTATCTACATCTAGGTTTTCAAAGAAAGAGTCCAAGATATTGTGAAAAAAAAAGTGTGCAAAATTGGGTCATGACCTAGTTACAGTATACTTCAACCTGAGAAGCTCACACATACCAGTTTCATAAACATTGATGAAATTAGAGTCAGAGATACTGACAGAGTAGATAAATACTGTTAGGGTATGAAATAAACAAATAGATGAACACACTAAAAAGTTATATCCCTCCCAACTTTTCTTGTCGAGTGGGTAATAAGTTCTCACTGCTGAACAAATTTTTTATCTTTGATTAAAGGATTCAGCATCATATATTCTGACATGAAAATATTTTGTTTCCCTCTACAATGCACAATGACATCAAAAGCTCACTATGATATCACATTATGTACACACTCAACAGTAACAAGGACCAACATGCAAATGTGCTGTGTAAAAAGTCAGCAGAGTGCAATGTTGTAAACAGTCCCAAATTTTATTTGTTTTTCAGTGCATGACTGTTACCTAGCCCAAGAAGGCCAGAGAACTAAAAATTATTTTCAGCAAGTAAGTGGGCGCAATACCGAATTCAGACAAAAAATTCCCTGTAACATCCATACAGGGCTAGAAGGTCAAAATTGGAATTATCACCCCTGATTCTTTTTCAGGTTTGAACCGAAATAATTGACTTGAAACAAGATACTTTTTTCAAGAAATTAATAATTATAATCCTTATATAGCAAAGGTCCTTAATAAAAAACACATATTAATAAGTACCACTTAACACTAATTAGGGAGAATTAAATTGTCCATTCCAAGTATGTAAATGAAATGAATGCTACTCATTACATATGGATCATGATTGGATAACACCACAATGCATCAAAATACATGCTTTCAAATAACATCTGTTATCATCTGCCATACCTTTATCATGTACTCCAGGAATTCTGTTAGTTTAGCCGAATTGTTCACAAATATATGAATGAATTCTTCTGCTGAAGCCTTCTGGATTCTTGGCACACCACCTACAATCAAGTGAGAAAACTCTTTAAATTCTCCTGTACATATAGGTACTAAAACTTAACAAGAGTCCCTTGAAGGGACTGATGCTCTACTGGCTGAAAAAAATTTCTATGAATTCAAGACCATTTCTTACTTTTAACTGCTAAGTGTTGAAACCATCTCTGATACTGATACTTCAGCAAAGAAAGATTTTGGAATTATCTGCTGTAATGGACACAATGGCACCATCTGCACCATCAACTCTGCACCATTTTCATTTAAGACCAATAAGATATATTAAGAAGTCTTCTGGAGGAAAACCCATGTTGACATGACTTTCCAAATTTGAATGATAACAAGATTTTCAAGATGACTGCCATCATGGTAGCCATATTCAATATCAGATTGGCACCATTTCCATATAAGACCAAGTAGACATCATAAAAAGCCTTCAGTGGAAATCTCATGCTGATATGGCTATTCATTCAGGAGTAGCAATATCAAGATTTTCAAGATGGCCATTCTGGTGGCCATATTGGATGTCGAAATGGCATGATTTCATTTATGATGAACCAGACACCATAAAAAGCTATTTAGTAAAAAAAGAAAAGATGCTGATAAAACCATCCATTTCGAGGAGTAGCAAAAGCTATGATGGCCACTGTGATGGACATACTGGACATGAAAGCAGCACCATTTTATTTAGGACCAACTGGACATCATAACATGTCATTTGGCAGAAGCCCCGTGACAATATTACTTTTCATTCAGGAAGAGTAAAGAAAACAAGATTTTCAGGATGGCTGTTCTGGCAGTCATACTTAACATCAGATCAAAACCACTTTCATTTATGACCAACTAGACATTATAAAAAGTCTTTTAGTGAAAACCCCATGTTTATATGACCATCCATTTAGGAAGATCAGCATCTCAAGAGTTTCAAGATAACTGCTGTTCATTTTCCTTTATGACCAACTAAACACTATTCTGGTGAAAACCTCATGTCAATATGACTTTCCATTCAGTGGTGGGTACTGACAATAAAAGATTTTCAAGATGGCTGCCATAGCATACTGGACATCAGATTGCCACTATCTTCATTTATGATCAACTAGACATCATAAAAGGTATTTTAGTAAAAACCAAATGTGGATATAACCATTGATTGTGAGGAACAATAAGATTTATAAGATAACCACAAGGCCTCCATATTTGATATCTGAGCAGCACCATTTTCATTTAGATTCAACTAGACCATGGGATGACGATGTGTAAAGTTTACTGGCAAATCTCCAAGTAGTTTAGGAGCAGGACTAACAAACTTGTGGTAGCAGACACAACAGACAATGGATGATGGGAAACATATACCATGCCATAAACTTTTCTGGTCTATGACAAGTAGAACTAAATATTGCTCACATTAAGATAATGTATAGTAGTTTTTACTTTTAGGACTATTCTGACTGTTAGGACTATTTTTGCATAGCAATGATTGTGCTTTTCTATAACATATTGGCTTTAAATATTTTCAGATAAATTAAATAAACCTGCACATACATCTAAAATTGATAGTGACTGAATACATTTATCTTTTTTGTAAAATCTAATCCAAATACTACATACTTTTTAAAGATCTAAACCAACTAATACATGATTTTTCTTAATCTGATCCAGTTACTATATGATTTATTTTCAAATCTAAGATAACTTGTAAAATCATTTTTCTTAATCTAATCAGATGCGTCAGCACACAAATATGACTACATACCATCCATATCCGACTGATCCACCAAAAATCCTAAAATGAAAGAAAAAGAAACAAATTATACATCAGTTAACATCTTAAATAATGTTCTCAGAGTCTATTCTACAACAAAAAATTACAACTGAAAAAAATCCCCCTCCCCCTTTCCATTTGGAAAGTAGAGCACTTTCTGAATATAGAGAGATTCAATAAAGAAATAAACGAGGCCTTAAAATTATTATGCATGATTTTCATTCATCCTGTTGACTTTGATATGATTTTCATGCATACTGTTGACTTTGATACGATTTTCATGCATCCTGTTGACTTTAATATGATTTTCTTGCAGACTGTTGATTTGACATGACTTTCATGCAGCCTGTTGATTTTGACATGATTCTCATGCATCCTGTTGCTTTTAACATTATTTTCATGTATCCTGTTGATTTGGACATAATTTTCAAGCATCCTGTTGATTTGACATGGTTTTCATGCATCCTGTTGATCTGACATGATTTTCATGCATCCAGTTGATCTGACATAATTTTCATGCATCCAGTTGATTCTGACATGATTTTCATGCATCCAATTAATCTTGACATATTAGTGTTCATCCCAAAATTGTGCTTCACAGAACAGATTCTGCTATCTTCAATGGAATTAAATGTCTCAGGCATCATAACTGACTCACAGCTTACTCTGAAATTACAAACAACTCTGCAAAGGAAGAAAATAATTCTGAAAATCTTACCATGAAAGTATAAATTGCCTATAACAGTTGTCTTGTCAACCAAACAAGAGTCCAATGGAAAGACCGATGCTCTACTTGTGAAAAAGAATTTCCAGGAATCCAAGACAAGACCATTTCTTCTTTAAACTGAATGCTCAAACCACATCTGATATCCTGAAGTAATAGCAAGAATTTCACCGTGCCTGCCAAACCTGATGTAAGATTGGCATCATTCTTCATTTCAGACCAACAGACACCATAATGTCTTTTGATGAAAACCCTATGTCAATATGACCAGCAATTCAAAGGCAGCATAGTGACTATAATGGGTATAAAACTTGGCACCATTTTTAATAAGGATCATCATGGTATTGTAAGTAGTCATGTGGTGAAAACCTTATGTTAATATGACTTTCTGCATGGGAGAAGTAGTGATAAGATTTTCAAAATGTCTACTATGGCAGTCAAATTAGTACCATTTTTATTTAGGCTTAACATCATAAAAAGTCTATCAGTTGTTAATTAGTTAACAAGTCCATGTTAATAGGACCATCCATTCAGGAGGCGTACCAATAACAAAGATTTTCAAGATGGCAGTCATATTAGATGTCAAATTATCAAATTAGCCCCATTATTATTTAGGCTTAACATCATAGCAAGCCTATTAGTAAATTCTCTATGTTAATTGGACCATCCATTCAGCCATAACACAGATTTTCAAAATACCTGTTGTTACAGTCATAATGATTATCTGAGTGGCATCATTTTCATTAAGGACCAATTAGATTTTAAGATGAATGCCTACATTTTCATGGCAATCCTCCAAGCAGTTCAGGAGGAGTAGCAATAACAGGATTGTACTAATGGCTGTCTGGACAAACACGCCATTCTAGAAGCTCTTGTGATCTCTGAATATACAGCACCATTGTCTTAAAACTATAAATTGCCAGCTGTCTGCACATATGAATATATAATTGAACTATTATGTTACATGTGAAAATTCACTTCAGAGAATTAGAGAAATTCTGAGAATAATCCTTTTGCTACAAAGAAATTCTATTTCTGAACTCCTGTTTCTAAATTTGCACAAAACTGTTTCCATGGAAATTTCGGTTAAAAATTTTTCCAAATCTATGTGATATCTAATAACACATGCTCCTTGCGATTCCCAACATGAACACGTGGAGGTATTTGAATGCCTCAAAGTCAGTAGTGGGCAAAAACCAAATACAGCCAAAGGAAAACGTAACTATTCAAAGAAATATGAAACTAAGAAATGAAAACAGTGTTTTTCAAAATAGTTGGGTTACAGAATCCATGTGAAACACAGAAGCAGGATGCATGTCAAGACCATGACAAGGCTGTTAACTGGTCAGACGCAATCCATTGACATGAATGCATTTGATCCACATCTAGCAATGTACTGCTAGAACTCACCCTTCAAAGACCTAATTTCCTGGGCAGCTGTACATTGGATACCACATCCTCATCTTTGGAGCTTGTGTAAAGTTCTGATACTGTCATGGATTACAAAATTCAGATGTCCAGCCTCCAGATGTTTAGGGCTGGATCAGCTGGACAGTAAGCATCATTGTTCTGGTCAATAAACAGTGGCCATTCTATACTAAATTGAATCTATTTAATAAATTTGACTATGTCATATCAATGTCTTATTTTGCGTTTTTCTTTATATTCCATGTTTCATTATCTAAACCATCATGCTAAGGCTGATATTCATGTCCAGCTGTATTTACTAGTGAATCATTGACTACATTTTGTCTGTCTCATGAAATGCTGGTTATGACAGGACCAGTATCATTTCTAGTTTAATGGTCCTGTTGACCTGCTGGATATTTTGGTGAGTTTCACACTCTTTGTATCAGTGGCTGTCCATATTTTCCATACTGGCTGTCAAAATGTTCCCTAGAAAAGACCTTATAACTGGCATCAATGGCTTTCCAAATTTTCCGTAGAAAAGACCATTAAGTTATCATTAATGGCAATCCATTTTGCAGTGAAAAAGACCTTACAACTTGCATCAACAGCTGTCTTTACTTTCCCAACAGAAGACCTCACAATATGCATCAATGGGACTTTACAACTTACATCAATGGCTGTCCATACTTTCCACAGAAAAGACATTACAACTTATATCAATGGCTGTCCACACTTTCCACAGAAAAGACATTACAACCTACCTCAATGGCTGTCCACACTTTCCACAGAAAAGACATTACAACTTACATCAATGGCTGTCCACACTTTCCACAGAAAAGACATTACAACTTACATCAATGGCTGTCCACACTTTCGACAGAAAAGACATTACAACTTACATCAATCGCTATTGTAAAAAAACTGAATTCATTGATAATCAAGTCTGCTTTTTTGATATAAATAATGCTGTTCACGGTTGCTCTTCAAACTTATTTTAAAAACACTGAAAGGCTGAGACAACACAAAAGTAATTTAAATTAAAAGACTTGTTCTTTTAGACTCGTGACAAAAACTCGAGACCTGTTAAGAAACAACTATCTCCTGTATATCTAGTTTTGTCTAAAGACATTTGAAAAATTATTTGCATCCAAAGGGTTCTTGTCTCTAGTGTTTCAAATAAACCACTCTGACACGGCTCTAAAATGTTTAGAAAATTCCTTGGTTTCTCATACTTATTATTGCTCTGAAAACATTTAGAAAATTTTTTAGTTTCCTGTGCTTATTTTTCCTCAAAAATGTTCAGAAAATTCCTATGTGTAGTGTACATACTGTTGCTGGGTCTGTAGTCAGTACATAATTTTTTGAGCAGCTCTGTGGTCTGATCAGGAATTTCACTCATCAACATCTTGCCATACTTCTTCAGGTTATCATCTGCCTAAAATAAAAAGGATCTCAGACAAATAGCTATTGTTTATATTTGTTGATTTAAGTCATATGACTGCTATGTTCCAGCATCAGCCAGCTACTGCAAATTCCCAATATAGACACATGCCAATGGTATATGTTACCTCACAAGATGTACCATGATGTCACAAGGACACCAAAATTCTTGGCAGTATATTGTAAATGACTCAGTTTTTGACATGGAACCAAACTAAATAGTTTGTTACTTATTTTGACATGCAACCAATCTAATAGTTTGTCACAGATTTTGACATGGAACCGATCAGATAGTTCATCACATATTTTGACATGCAACTAATCTGACAGTTTGTCACAGATTTTTAACATGGAATTAATCAGATAGTTCATTACATATTTTGACATGCAACCAATCAGATAGTTTGTTACAGTTTTTGACACTGAACCAATTAAATAGTCTGGCACAGATTTTGACATCGAACAGATCTGATAGTTTGATACAGAGTTTTATATGAGGGCACTCAGCTAGCTTGCCACATTCATAATAATGGAACTTGTATTCTTAACAAGACAAAGGAAAAACTTAAAGAACAGACTAATGTCCCTGATACTGTAACAAAAAAAAATGATGAGTCAAAATCTATATTTTTAAAATATCCAAAACTGAATATGAAGGCACCAAACCAAGTGCCAACTCTGATATTGATATTTCTGCCTAACAAAGTTGGCTTTGTTTTGTTTTATGACACAGCAACATAAGTAAATTAGTTGGAGCCAAGACAATTGGAGTAAAATGCCTTGTTCATGGATGGACTACAGTTACCAATCAAAGCTGAACTGGTGAAAGGATTCAAACCTGCACCATTTTGGTCACAATTCTGGCACTGTAACCATTAAGCCACTGTGACTCCTTCTGTTCTTATAACATGTAGTAGAATGCATTGGTCCTTTGGTACATCTCTAAGCCTGCATGGATTCTGGCAGTTCAATTCCATAAGTATTGATTTCAGTATGATCAATTTGTTTTTTTAGCCTCAACTGATCTGAATTTCACCAACCCCATATAATCCCACTTAAGGTCCATAAGAATTTCATTGGCCACATAAAATCCCACAAACAGTCTCTAAGAATTTCATTGGCCACATAAAATCCCACAAACAGTCTCTAAGAATTTCACTGACTCCATAAAATCGCATATAAGATCAATACGAAATTCACTGACCCAATAAAACCCCACATAAGATCTGTAAGAATTTCAATGACCCCATAAAATCACACAAAAAGTCTGTAAGGAAATACCTAACTCTATCAACAACCATTATGATAAACCAGATCAAATGTGCTTTAATGCCTGAAAAAAAAATCTTCCAGTGGCAACAAATGGAAGGGAAATAGCAAAGACTGCTTATTATTTAAAGTCCCAAACCAATCTGAGTTTAAAGTGGACACAAAAGACAATGTTGTTAAACTGGCCTCAAAAAATTCATATTAATAACTAGAGTTGTAAGACCCATATATGCTCAATGCAGACCAAAAATTCCATCTGTCATGAGAATCTAATCAGGTCATTTTCAAATGCATACAAACAAACCTACCAAATTTAATTTATTTACCTGCAAGTGGTTTTTGCTTAACTGTGCTAACATAGTTCAAGTCCAGTAATGGCATACACGCCAACCCCCAAACCCCAAGAGGCATAAGCAAAATTATTGCTATTATAAGTGGCAAAAATGTGTAATTTGGGCATAAAGTATGTAATCAATATATTACATGTCAGAATTACAATTTACAGCAAGTATGGATAAGATACATTGTTACGACTAACCTGGTTCTGCAGCTGGTCAAAATTCTTGTCACAAACAGCAAAATCCATTTGGATTAGAATCGGAATACAAACACAAAATATACTGAAAAATCATTTATATTCAGTACTCAACTCAACTAGTCGACATGTGTAACTTTCACCAAATGATCCCAATCTGGAAAACTGTAATGATCATAGTCAGGTGCTCAAATTGCTGTAATACATTATTCTCATATTCTTCTTTTAAAGTTTGTAAAGTGGTGTTGATTTGTCCTATTTTCAGATCTGACATGTTTTGAAGTTTGAAAAGATCCATATGCTCTAACATTTTCCATCAGATAACATCCACAACTCACACTGTAAAGTGTTTCACTTAACATCTGGTGCCATTTTCTTTACAAGTACAGACTGGTTCACTAACTAGCTTATCAATGAAATGAATCTATCGGGCAAAGTTCATGTATAAAGAAACCCGTTTGTTTTCTTAGAATTGGGTTGTATACAGTTGCTATTAATGGTAATTAAGAAAAAGTATTATACACAGCAGTCAATGTTTTAAGAATATTCTCAAATTTATATGAATCGAATTAAAGAGATGATAATAAAAATGACAAAAACAACCTTTTATTGCTTTAATTTTATATTTTACTGTATGAAAAAAGCGTAATCCATATCCAGTCTAGTCAAGATATTATATACCGATACAAATAATGCCTACCAAAATTTCATTTGCAGTCTTTGCATAATCTTACTAAATAGTTTCCTGGGATGTGTGAACAGTTGTACCAACAGATGGACTGGCTGGGCCAAATTCAGATGCCATTGTGCAAGAAGGAGGTGAACTGAATCTACACTTATGGCAGAAATAACCAATCTGCAACTGTAACTCTAACTAATGTCATACCTCAGCAAATTCCAAGTTTCCGATATACTCCAGTGCTTTCTGGTAGTCTTTGATCTTCTCCAACTGGATTCGTAGATACCATTCATGTTTTTCATGCTTCTCTGCCAGAAACAAAGCATGCTCATAGTATCCTGCCTGGCGACACACTTTGATGGCTGTTTCCACATCAAAGTCAACTTCACGGTCTTTGGTCTAAAATTCAGAGCAAGAAAAACCCTCAAGTATCATGTTAAAGTCATCATATTAAAGAATCCTGCATGGTGACATGCTTTGATCCTGTACCATACCAAATTTCACTTCATGGACTTTTGTTCAAATTTTGAACATGAGAAAATGAAAAACTGTTCTTTTTTTTCTTTTTCTTTTACAACTTTATAAAATCTTTCTCAATTTATAAGAGACATCAGGCTGCTGTTCTGCAAATCACCTACTGTACATCATGGAAGACAAGGAAGTTATTGATAGTTTAGAACATGTCTTTGAGCTCAACATGTCTCCTGTGTTTAGCAGATATAAAGTGTATCACATTCAAGTTCAAGTCCCAAAACTGACTAGCCAAGCTAGAAAGAGTTGGTACCGGAGTTGTAACTGATCAAACAGGTAAAGATTTATTATCTGCCTATGTCAAACAAAGTGTAAAAAACCTAAAAGGACTCACGGTACTAATTCAGTTCCCATAGTAAACCTATGCTAACACCATGATATTAAAAATTCAACGACTTCAAATTTCTAAGTGCTCAAGATCAAACCTATATCAGTATAGACGAAACCTGCATGTCAGCTTCTGTGTAGAGAAAAGGATATGAACTGTGACATTTCTGGACCCGCATGTGTCTGAAACATGTGCTTTCAACTCCATACCAAAGAGTCAGCTGCTAATTTCAGTGATGAATGTTCCAAATTCAAGACTGTTACTGAAATTCCATCAATAAAACAATGTCTCTATTGATTTTTTCTTCAGTTACAACTAGGATAAACTCTCAAAAGATTCTATTTACTAAAATCTTTCATTATCAACCAATCCTGGCCAGCCAAACCCATATATATATATATATATATATATATACACACACACACACTCTATTTTATCTTCACCTGTTTCCAGACTGGTTCCCAGTTTTCCATTTCATTAGTACCTAGAGTCCAAAAACTTCATTTTGTCTATATATTTACATAGACAAAGGGAAGCAACTCTTACAGATAAACTTCGGGTTGTATCACCTTAAACCAACCCGCCAATCAGATCCCTTTATGGAGTCACCATCCTCAACAACAGCCAAGTCTGGAATGATCCTTGGTGATGTTTGCTTCCTTTTTAAATGCCATTCTATACGAATGCATGTACGTACTATTGGGCACTGGCATATCAGCAAAATCATGACGATATACAGTAAGTTTACATATCCGAAAATGTAATAGAAAGATAAGCACAAGAGAGTGTAAAATGCTTACAAATATGAAGTCAAATTTGCTATATATACCACACTTTTCATAGCTGAAACACACAAAACCTAAGGCAAAATGATAGCCTTCATTAGTCACTTCTCATCACATGCTTACCACACTGTAGTTGTCCTGATTACAGTTGTGAAGTATGTCCAAGTTAGAGATGTCCTTGATCATGTTGAATCAGTGCAAAAGTACACAGCCATTTTTGTGCTTAATATGTGTCACTTATAAAATAATCTTATTATAATCAACTTGTTCTGCTTGTCACAGTAAACTTGTCCAGTAGCCATTTTTGTGCCTAATATGTGTCACTTATAAAATAATCTTATTATAATCAACTTGTCCTGCTTGTCACGGTAAACTTGTCCAGTAGCCATTTTTGTGCCTTATATGTGTCACTTATAAAATAATCTTATTATAATCAACTTGTCCTGGCTTGTCACAGTAAACTTGTCCAGTTTTGAGATCTCTTTGAGGTTAGTGGAGCGTGCGACACTAAATGGCTCTCTGTGCCTTGGGTAATATTGTAAACTATCTGCTTACCATTATAAATTCATCCAGTTTTGAGACATCTTTGAGCTTGGTGTAGCAGTTGAGGAGGAGGGTGGTGTGTTCCTCGGTAGCCATCTGCGCCTTGTGCAGTGCCTGCAGATACTTGGTCAGGTTATGAATCCTCTGGGAATCCAGAAACTGGGACATACCAAAAATACAGGTCAAGTTAAATCCAAGCCAGTTCAGGAGATCACAGGCAAATAAAAATTTGTATCAATATATAAGGATCTGAATGTAACATGCATGGTGCACAGATGGATGGAAAGAAATTATGCCAAGAGTAAGCCAGATCACTCCCTTCCTGGATAACAAGTCTCTTTGAAGAAATCCATGCTTAAATCTAAACAATCTAAAAGTAACAAACTTAGTGTTTTTCCTAGATCATGTTTGTGTACTATTGTACAATTATAGACCTTTGCTAAGGTACTTATGAAGTTATAACCTTTATGAATATGACTTACGACCTTTGAATTGACACAAGTGACCTCGACCCAGCAGATTGTTTAGATATTCTGATCGTTGACCCTGTTTAACAAAAAGCCCTAAAATGTTTCCCATCTAGTTGTGTGATATGGAAATGTAGACGGAACATCAAACATCAAATCAACCATGCAATATTTGATGGTTAAATACAGCATATAGGATAAAGATCCCACCTTTCTAATAACATAGGAAGCCTCCAGCTTGCCAATGGTTTTGATGTACTGGTCAATGGCACCATCATGATCTCCCTTGCTGTACAGGTGGTCCCCATACTGCGTGAAAATGTCAATCAGCCCTTCCTGGTCATATTGCTGACTGCGGGCAAGGCTACAATAAATAAAAAAGTAAATAAATAAACAAAAAAGAAAGCTTTTGGTTTATGCAATCAGGATGGTTTATGAAGAATGCAACTTCAACTATCAACTCAAATCATTTGTCAGCACTATAATTAGTATTTTTAGGCAATTTGTAAATAATGTATTCATTGCATAACAGATTATACATGAATAATAAATCTAACATCTAGTTCTGGAAAGACTTTGACCCATTAGGTTAAAACTATGACTTCATACTCAGGAATGACTTTTAACCCTTTGGCTCAAACTGTAACTCCATGCTCTGGGCAGACTTTGAACATTCAAGCACACTTATGCTCAAAGTGTGACCTCATGCTCAAAAAGGACTGAACCATTAAGTTCAAACAGTGACCTTATGCTTAGGAAAAACAGAATTGTAGAAACATACACTACAAATATATTTTTAAATATATTACAGCTGCAGTTATATTTTAATTTACTGTAGACTCAGTGCTGTACTTTTTTGCTATCTTATGCATTTGCTTATTTTATCAAAACCCACATTTATAAGGCAAAGTACAAAAGCAATAGCTCTCCCACTTCAACACTTTGAAAATGGAAAACCCAATTTCATCACTCCTGAAAAGGTAAAATCTGAATTTGACACTCTTGAAAATGGAAATCCAACTTCAACAGATGCATTACCATTCCGATCCACATCAAAGACAAGAAAAAGATAAATGAAAGTGATAAAATAAAATCAGAAGGCATTTCGAAGTCTGTTTATGGGACAGCTACAAAAAAATCAAATATGAATGGAATGCAAATAGGATGCCAAAATATGAATTGTGAATGCATTTCAAATACAACACACACACACACACACACACACACACACACACAGAGTTTAATGGTACATCAGCACAATCATGGCTATGAAGTTTTGATCAAAGCTAGGTAGTAACAATGGTAATTTAGTCAAAACCCTTCTCAAAATTCACAGGAAGAAAATTTCCTCAGACTAATGGTAAATGTGCACCATGTGACACAACAGATGAAAGAAAAAGATTCTGCAATATACTCCAAACTGAAGATAATGGAAAAAAGGGCAAAATTGTGGAATAAGTCATTGAGATTTTTCTATATAAACCACACTCTTATAAAAAGAAAGATCATGGCCTTCTTCAATGGACTGTCATCACAGGACATCTCATGGCACAGTGTTCTCTCCATATAAACATATTATGTACTTTCTTGCCATATTCTGGTTTATAGTTAAACCAGATTTTCCTTATCAACACTATTGTAACATATATTTTTTTGATACAGCTGAATAAAAATTCCTGATTGAAAAAGTGGTTTGCAATGCAATGTAGGTGTCTTTTATAAATCTACATTTTATGAAAATCATGAAAAGTATTGCTGTAAAAACACAATGCATAGCAGCTGTCATTATCATTAAATATCAAAATGTAACCTCTATTCTGTAAATATATACATACCATATAATTTACCGGAAAATAGAAAATAAAGATATTAACCTTCATACATGTTTAAACACTTTACGGCATACAAACTGATCCACTTTACTGAGGGCTGTTCCAGTAAAACATATACCCCCCGGGGGGAAGGCACTTTCAATTTCAACCAACCCACAACAGGAGCAATTGAAAAAAATTATGATCCACCGTCAGATATGTTTTAATCGAAAAAACTGCCCGTTACAGAAGCATTTTTTTTTTTTACATAATTTCTGGCTATGGGTTAGTGGGTGGTAGAAGCAATTTTAATATTGGGTTGGGGACAGAAGCGATTTAAATGACAGCTGGCTGGAGGTAATCTACTGAATTCTTATAGATCAAATAATCTACTGCATATTTTTATTTGTATTCATTCATCATAATCAATCTTTTGTCCTTTTGTTTGTTTGCCTGTCAGCCATGTATGTCTCTGACACTGCGAAATCGCAAATTTTCTTGGTGGCTTATTATTTATAGATGTCACTGATCACTCCCTTAATACCTACTAATTTAATGTCCATGAAAATAGATTTTATATTAGGAATTTCTATTCTAATAAAGAAATCATGAATTTGTATCCTTACTAAACTGTTTGCTAAAGTGATCACTACGTTTTGCTATTTTTCTTTGTTCTCAGGCATGCGCTTTTGATTAGAATAATAGTTAAATCTTATATTGCTTTAAATGTGTGGTCAGATGCTATGATTCCCTTGTTATTATTTTTTTCAATAGATGTTTTGGTAAACTTATAATATATGATTTGTCAGAAAAAATCACTAATGCCCGTGAAAGTGATGTCGCATTATTTCTGCCTACTTTACACTATATCATTTCTTGTAAGAACACATATTTCAGTTACCGACGACTTATTTTTATGCCTTGTTGCAAGACTAATATAAAGTTTTAAAAAAAAGATATATAGAAAGGCAAACATTTTTATATCATAAATTAGATTTTAAAAAATGGATGAAAGTCAAGGAATCATTTTTTTCCCAGAGTACTCGTAAAATCAATGTCATTCAGTTAACTGTATTGTCAACAGCATCATCATCACTGATGGCCAAGCAGAAACATTCTGCACTTTTAATCCAGTTGTCAGAGGTTCTATCTCCCACTTCTAGTCTTTCATGTGAGACTTATACCTATGGTCCTTGGGGCTTTCATGGCAGAGTATAAGATGCTTGTCTTGTGATACAGATCTGAGGGGCTTCCATGGCAGAGTGGTACAAGATGCTTGTCATGTGATTACTTGCCTCCAATGTGTAAATGAGAATGTTGCCAGTTACTTGTGGAAGGTCAGTGGTTCTACGTAAGTGGTGTTTCGTGTTTCAAAAGTACTTGGATTTTCTTCAGCAGTAAAACTGGCTGCCATATATAGATTCTCTTCATCTGAAAATGGTGTAAAGGCCATAATGATCTACTGAAACCTGAGATCTCATGTCTAAATGACTTCAGCTGTTGGAGATAAACATCAAATCAACAGAGGCTCCATGTGCCCTAGTGTACTAAGGTGCTTGCTTTTACAGATCACTTGCACATCCCACTGAGTGAGATTTTGTCACAGATCAACCAATTTGGGTTGGCGGTCTTTCAGGGTTCTTCCTCCACCTAAATATACTGTTAAACACCCCCCCCACCAAAAACCCCCAAACCAAAGTAAATCAACCAACTAATCAACAGTGGCAACAGCAGCAAAGGTACTAGTCCATCATTTTTGCCACAGCTGTACAAGTTTATAAATTTTGACTCCAGTAATTTTTGTAGACCTTTGAATATTGTCAATTATGCCTTTCTGACAGTTACCTAAAAGTCATCATCAGTTGGTACAAATGGATTTTTCATGGTGAGCACATGAGATGGAGAAGTCTTGAGCAATACTGCATCACACGCTGCCAAAAAGTTTACATTTTAGCTTACTTAAAGTTTCTCTAACAATGTCCATTGTTCCAACCAGAACTGTTATAACTTATTCAAGCCATATTCACCGATATCTGGAGAAGTGCATCTGTAATAAATATTTGTAACAAAGTATGAGAATGCATCAGTGTTTTTCAATGTGCATTTGAACTGAGCAACAACCAGAATCAACAAACCAAGAAATGAAATTATTCACTTCTCAGGCAGAAGTACAGTGTATAATCATAATCTGACAAAAGATTTTTCAATCTTTAAATTTGCCAATTTTTTTTCCAACCCATACTGATTCAGTGGACATAATCACCAGAATGGACAGAACAGACCAGAACAGATATAACCAGAAGGTTAAAATCGATTTGAGTAGCTAAATTCACGTGGTTTAGTTAACTGTACATCCTTTATTGTCTTCCCTTTGATGTAATTTCTTACTGAAGCTGAGAAAATAATGTTGCACACATCAAGAAAGAGGCACACTTCTACTCATTATTGTTGTTATTATACTACTCCATTCCAGCCTGTTCTTATGATCTTGTTCCCCTACATACTGTTTGTCATGTTTATGATATGTATCTAAATTTGTCACTTACTTTTCCTACTACTATACTAATTGTTTGTGAATATGCATATCAATGTGAAATGCAATGGGGAGACATTTCTGGATGTACTCTACATTTCTGGATGTATTCTGCTTGGATTCCATGTTTCTGCACAAAACTCAAGAGTTCAAGACTTGCTGTACTAATTCAGTTCCCACTGAAAACCTGTGCAAACACCATGATCTTAAAATTCAATAACGTAAAATTTCAAGTGCTCATGATCAAATTTGTATCAGTATAAACACATCTATGATGACAGCTTTTGTGAAAAGAAAACCATAACAGCTGCACCATTTTCTGGATCTACACAAATTTGAAATGTGTGCTTTCAATACTAACATCAAAGAGTCAGCTGCTGATTTCAGTAACGAGTCTTCCAAACTCAGGTCTGTAAAGGGACGGAAATTATGTTAATAAAACAATGTCCCTGACTTTTTTCAGTTACAAGTAGGACAAGCTCTCGAAAGATTCTTTTTACTAAAATCTTACTTTTATTATCAACCAATCAGGGACAGTTAAACCATGCATACTCTATTTTATCTTCACTGATTTATAGTATGGTTCTCGTTCTTTCATATCTGTAGTAATGTGAGTCCTTCAACAACTCTCAATGGTTCAGTGTTTCCCTTTACCCTCAGTTGGGCTTCAGGGACCCCCAAAATTTTAATTTGACTCCCAGTTTTGGTACCAAAGTTTGTTTTTTACACAGTCTGACCCCCCCCCCCCCATTCTGACACCAAGGGGAATTTTGACTCTCAGTCTTTCACCCCTAGGGGATATACTGATGGGGAATTTTGACTCTCAGTCTTTCACCCCTAGGGGATACACTGATGGTTATATGCTTTTTTCGACTATGCTGACTGGACACACTGTAAGATAATGTTAAAGTAACAGAAATGCCATGGGATAACCAGACCAATAAAATCAAATAAAATGGTCAAGTTATCTCCCCTGCAGGGATGCTGCCAGGATTTCAGGATTTAATCTAAGTTTTGTGTGTGTGTGTGATCTCCAATGAGGAAGTGGTGGTGGGAGTAATAGCCATTGTTAAATATCTCCCTAACACTTAAATATCTGACACTCTTTCCTACTGTTCCACTCTGTTAAGGCTCTACTGAAATCGAAATACTCAAAGAGATGTCATCTCTAGTTGTATAGCGATTATTACTGTGATGTCATTGGGCATGGTCATGTGGTTGTGGTGGGGTCTTGGTTGGGATGGCAGAAAGACCGTAGGCTTATTCCATATTTGACAGCTAATTATGATGTTGTCAAAAGAATTAAAATTTTTCTAACAATTCAGTTGGACTCGGATTATATACTTTACTCACAGTCAATGAACAGGTTCTAAAATAGATGTATTTATTTTGGAGCGATGTTCCTCCATCACATTCAAGATCTGAATATACCAAAGATGAAATTAGAACAGTTGCATCCTAAATTACTATCATGGCTACTTTAAATGTTATTTAATGTGAGACTTTAATACCAGAACTCATAGCGTCAGTGATTTTTGGGTTAAAAAATGAATTTCTTCTCAAACAACTCAATTTGGTGCAGATTACATTTTTTTCTTAATGATACTGAGAATTCTTGATGTGTAAAAATTGCACAAGAAACGAACAACATCAGATCAGGAAATTAATACCACTTGGGAATATGCAGAAATAATGATAGTATTATTTAAATGGAATATGTGGTTAAAATACGAGTGCTGGTTCTACAACTTTACAAAATACATCTCGTACAACTATTCTGTTGTTTCTAACAACACTCTGTAATATAGCAATAATTTTTGCACACATGAAGTTGACCGACTTTTTACTTTAGTCCCTTGCTAATTAATAGTTTTAGATTTTACAACAAAACTAAGCACATTTTACCTTTTGAGAATAATACATGATCACAAATATTTAGATTGTAAGAAAATAGAAGTTACCATTTTATTAAAAGTATTGGTACCAGTAAAACTAAAGGAGATGGTAAAATAGAATCAGGATGAACAGATTAGTAGTGTAGTAAAGAATCCATATATCAGAATGACATCAAGTATTTTTTGATCAATTTCATGATTAGTTAATGACACTGCTTCAAAATGTTGTGTACTAGATAATAGTAATCCAATGTGTAATACAATACCAAACGATGGCTTGGAACTAAGTGCTAAAAGGTCTGCTGAAAATATCAACATCCTCAAAATATACATAGGAATAACCAAACACAAACAGGACAAATTTTATCCATCTTGCTTTGAGTTTACACATTTCAGTCAGTTTCTTATGTTTAATGTCATTTAATTTTTGCACGCAGAGAGCATGTACTTCATTTGGTAATACATCTGCATGATATGAAAGTTAGTCTCGTTATTCTTTTGTTGCCATAGTGGTTCTGCCAACTAGAGATCTACACACACTTAATTATGTTGTATGGGGATTCTCTGATGTTCCCTATGAGCATTAATCTGTTGACTGTTTCTGAATTTAATATGATTCTCCTCCTGTGTACGAATATTATTCTGTGCTGCGAACTCCCTTTCACTGCCTGCTGTCTGAAACGCATATGCATAACTAGCTTGAACAAGTTACTGTTCTGGTTGTGCAATTTTCAACATCCCACAGGTATGGCCCCATGGGTATTCTCTCTTGGAGATCTCTGTTCCAAAATGAAAAGTTTTCACTAACATGAACTCTGCCAAAGATTCACTTCCATGAATCAGTGCTTTGCTGCCTCTTATGCCAGACTTTTTCTCTTCCATAATGCTGTATTAGGGTTTTAAGTCCAGCATTCCCATAGTCTGCTTGTTCAGACATGGGTATCTTGAATAAATATAACCAGCATCCTGTCCATCCAACGCGTACAAAGGACTCGCACTCAACATCAATTTTGGGCTCAAAATCACACACTGGTATTTCCAGTGATGTTTTCCCAATGTCCAACAGATTGATATACATGAAAATTCATTGTCATCATAGCTATCACCAGCCAGCATTTGCCGACTGAAAACGTCGTCTGATGACAAACCCTGTTGTGATTCAGCCATTTTGGTTTCCAGTGTGACCCTTATTTGAAACACACGTTTGTAAAACTTCCATGATGAAAGTAAGGTTTAAACTACCATAAAATGCTTGTTCCAGGGCCCAATGAACCAATCAATTTAGTTTAACAGCCACTCATGTTGAACCGAAGTATCTAGCTATTTTAATGTTTGCCTTCCTGAATCTGGATGTCGCATCAAGCGCTGCGATACTGCTACTGGCAGCACAAATTACATCGCGAAATGCACTTTTAAAGTTAAAAGTGGAATAAAAATTGCATACTGCGCAAAGCACTTTTTATATCCGCGACATTGACGTAATTTGCGGAACGCATATCACTGGTTTAAAAGTACATGAATTCGTATAAATTAGGTGCACTCATGTGTACAGGCATCATTTTCTGACCCAATGTTTTATTCACGTTAGACCGCTAGGAGGGGATTAGATGCGATTTTAAACATATACTCGTTTTTTTTCTGACAACCCCACCAGCGATTTCTCATTTTGTTAACACAACTCACAACAGAAGTGATTTTCCTAATCAACCCTCCATTGTCACAATCAAAATAGTTTGAAACGCAACCTCCTACAGAAGTTTTTTTGAAGTGCTGTCCCCGGGGGGGATATATGTTTTACTGGAACAGTCCTGAGAAAAGGAATCAATGTTGATTTGTCTCCATCTGCACACACTCCTGTGGTAAATATCAAAAAAGCCTACAATCACATTGGTGATCACCATCGATTTTATAAAAGTGATACATTGATTCTGCCATTGGCTCAAGATGAAAAGGTTTTCCTTTACCATTATCTTTAAAGAATTACCTTTAAAGAAGCTCAAGATTCACTTCATTTAGGGATATGCTTGATCACAAGTTGTTGAGTGTGTCAGCTGTTTTTATTACTGTCTACTGACAATACCTTTAATTAATCCACCTGGCACTGTAAATAATTAAAGCAGAAAACAGCTGCATGGCCTGAGTAAAATTCCTTAGCTTACATTCCAACTTGATTTGCTGGGTTTCTATTTCAATAGCTTCATATATAAACGAAACATACTTGCTGTCTGAATAATATTGTACTATTTAAAGTTACAAGATTTTGAAAATACGGTGTTCTGAAAATTGGTGGGTCTGACTATTTGGGTCAATTAACAACGTACACTACAATCATCATGATTAATGTAATTTCTTACCTAATTGCCAATGTATAATTATTCTTCTTAAACAACATTTCTAACTTTGTCTGGGTATCTTTTTCTTGCAATTGATATAGCTGAAAATACAAATAAGAGATAAATAAATTGATACAAATACATGAATGTTCATTTAGAAATTGCTGTGCAGTGAATGCATTTTTTCAGATCTTTCTTATTTATTCAGCTAATCTTAATCCCTATTGTACTTTACAGTTTTGTAACATAAGATCCCACTGGGTTAAACTGTTAGAGAAAGAAAAACAAACATTGCATTATATTTTGAAACTGAATTAGGACTGAAAAATTTTCTACATTTAATTTTAAAATATTGCTGAAAAAGAGGTTGATCTGCATGCTGCCTGTTTATGTCCATCCAGTATGTTTATCGGACTTGTATTCAACATCATTTTCAGATTCAAAATCACTTACTGGTATCTTCATTAACACTTTCACAGTTACAATAATTTAATATATGCCTAGTTCATAACTTTAAAAGTCACTGTCATTATCATCAGCCATTATTTGCCAAGTGAAATTGTTATGTATTTGTAATTTAATTATTTGTTTGTTAGTTTTAAAGTTTTTTTTATTCCATTACATGTTACTGTAATGATAACTTTGTCTACTGGATTTGACATTTTCTTTTGTTGTTAGAATTTCAGTTCAGTTCTGTTTGACCTGACTTTTTTATTTTACTGATAAACAACCAGTAGTAGAAACACTG
Source organism: Megalonaias nervosa (assembly GCA_016617855.1). Lineage (NCBI taxonomy): Eukaryota > Metazoa > Mollusca > Bivalvia > Unionida > Unionidae > Megalonaias > Megalonaias nervosa. The sequence continues at coordinate 74,221 of JAECUM010004579.1, forward strand.
TATCTAGTTTCTGACCTTGATTCAGAAACAGTGGCAGTTGTAGTAAACAACATTTTTTAAAAAAAAATTGTTATATTCATTCCCAGAAGAAGAACCATTAATTTCAGTTAAGACCATACTGGGAGTATGTGATGTTAGGCATGTAAAAAGCTTCTATGTTGTTCTGGAAGGATGATGTGACCCTCATACGGGAATCTGTTTTGCATCTTAAATTAGTGTATAACTGTTGTCTTGATAGAAGATAGTTCAGTTCGGGCTCTAAACCTTGGACACTTAAAGGTGTTTTGTTGTGACCAGTTTGAGTTGAAATTCTATTTTATGGAATTAGTGATTCTTTTCCCTGGAAATATATATAAGTGCTCATACAGAATTCTTGGACAAAGACATTTATTTAAAATTATTCGGAATTCCAAACAGGAATATTATTTTATGTGATTCAACAAAGAAACTGTTGACCACAACAAACGTCATCGCCTTCCATTCTGAATTTCATCAGGACTCAAACTCAAGATTCATTTAGGACATTTTAATAATAGGACTTCATATTTTTTACTTCTTGGATTAATTTTGGATTTGATTCGTAAAACCTTAAGTTCTTATTCTCATTTCTACCTTTGTTTTCTAGGGAAATAAATTATTTGTTAAATTTTACAAAGCTTGTTGTCTTCACTCTTTTCTTGTTACTTTTTGTAAGAGCCTATACACGTAACAAAATCGACATCTGAAGATGAACCACATTGCAAATCAGTTCTAGGTAGACCATATTTTAAACAAACAACTAGTTGTCAAACTTCCTTGACACAAGGCTCATATTATGACAGAATGCTTGTTCCATGCCAATCAAATTTAGTTTAATAATTATTCATGTAAAGCCAAAGAATCCAAATGTGTAAAAAATTGCCTATCTTAAAAGAAACAGATGTCGCAACAAGCGCTACGATACCTCTACAGGCAGCATGACTTGTGTCATGACAAGAACAGTTAAATACAAAGTGAATACAGTGCAGAGTGCATTTTAACATGAGCAACTTTAAATTAATTTTTATAATGCATTACAGCTCTCCATGTGCATAAATACAAAACAATGTACACATTTCCCACATTCACATGTCCTTGCAACATCTCTAAATATGATTATGTAATTGCAGAAGAATATGCCATACTAGCTGATGCAATATCATTGAGTTTCCTGGATTAAGATACAATCTGACTATAAGAAATTCTATTGCCAGTTTTACGTGACATAGAATTGAATGACGTTACTTTTCAGTTACGAATTAAAGTCATAAATGTGTTATCAAGTAGTGTGCACTTACACACACATCAACAATGGATACTTGTATTATGCATTAGTCTTTACTTAACTCATTTGGCCACGGGAGATTTTTGTCATTTTCACCTGAAATGGGGGCCGGAAACGTATTTTGGAGGTTAATTCTAAATACATTAAAATACATCTGCTTCCAAGAGGTTTTGGTTTACACTCATGCCTAGACATGCTAGAAATAGTTATTCATTGGCCATTTGACTTGAGTATGTGCAAAAGGTAAAAGCTGGAGTTCTTTTTGTTCTTTTTTTTTTTTTGCTCCTTAGACCCATCATTTTCGTTCCCTGGCCACTTCTTAATCCCAATCCCCACCTTATCCTACCTCTTGCAAAGGTTCAACCTGTCTGTGTGCAGTTCAGACCAGTCTGCCTTAGATCATGGGCCAAAAAATCTAAAATCCAGACACAAAATCTGATCCTGACAATGGGCAGATTTTTGGTGTAAAAAAAAATCAGGCCTCAAAAACTACATTTTCTCTCTGCATTTTGTAATGTAAGTAGAAAGTCCAGATTATTTGGTATCCTTGTAAATCTACAATTGTCTCCTTTTTTGTAATGACACCCACTTTGTTGTATTTGAAATGACCTTGATGCTACAGAGCTCGGAAGTAGGGTACAGCCTCATCACACCTACAGGTGGGATTGGGGCTAAATGAGTTAAACATTATATGCCAACAATGTATTATCTTTCAGTGTTTATTTACACATACATACTAATGGATACCTATGCCCCACACTCAGTCACCTCACATTCTATTTGTTTACTGTATATACATGCTTGGTTATATGCTTATAAGTTGAATCTATCTGTAAACAACATAGATCCTGATCTAAAGTCATATAATGAACCAGCAGATCAGGGTCAGTGTTGTTCTGTTCTACTAATTACTCCCAACAAACTGCATAGACTAAGATTTGTTAGTACATTATGTGATGTCAGAACTGGGTCGGTGCATTTTGCAGTTGGACTAGACATAAATACAAATATATATATTTGTTTTGTTTTTTAAAAAATTCATTTAAAAGATTTAAATCATAATAAATTAAATTAGTAATACATAATCTAACCTCAGTCATAGCCACCACTCATTTAGGTTTCAACTTGTCCTGAGGCTACATATCAAATACTACAACTGCATATCATCTACCAAATGCCACTGTCTTTATATAGTTATTTCCCTTGGTCTTCATCCGTTCACATTTATTTGCATAGCCTGGTTAATCACATGCCATCTCTTGGCAAAACATGAAGCAAATAAGTGGAATGTACTGTATTTTATGCCTGGCCAGGAATTATTGGATTTTCTGAATAAAATAATCATGATAAATTACTGGGGTGAAATAATATATTTTCTCACTGCCAGTCAACAGACACTGATAACCAAGAAATTTGAAGTTATTCTTTGATGCTTGTGTAGTTGAACAATAAGCATGGTTGATTCCCATTAAAGACAAATCCAGTTCAAATCCAACAAGGTGAAATAATGCCCACTCAGAATTGGAATTCATTCAGATCACCACTGGAATTTGTTTGGAGCTGTATACTTTTGGACTTGTGGTAGAACTTTTAGGGCTATTTAGGATTTAATTAACAAAGTTCTTTTTAAACTTTTGCTTTGTATTCCTAGGAAATAAACTGTTTGTTCAGTTTTACAAAACTTGTTGGGTTTTGCTCTTTTCTGTTGTTTAGTTTAAGGCCACAGAGTCATAAAATTGGAACATGACTTGTGGCAGGTAACAAATCTCCATGTCTGCCCAAAACAAAGGAAAACCATTTTTTTCTGGTATGATATATTTCTTAACGAATACTTACCCAATCATAACACCTTAAATAATGTATTTAAAGAAGAAATAAATATATATCATAATGTATATTTTTTTAATATAACAACCTTTAGTTCAAACAGACCTTTCTGTCACCACTTAGCACATAGAGGGAGCCCCATTCACTGACTACATCAATAACATCAGGGTATGGTGCTGTGTGGGCAACAAATTTGTTCTGCATGTCATACACTGTCACTGTATGCATCTCCAAGCTATGGCTACTGTACAAGTAAATAAGAAAAAAAAATATCAATCCATTTTAGCTAAATGGTAGGGAATAATGATAATTGTATTTGATCACAAAATAGCAATGTAAACAGAAGTCTTTTCCAAATTTTGAGGCTTTGCTCATTAAATGGTGTGCTGTCGTTTGCAACATTTCAGAAAAATTTCTAAAGGGAGAAAAATCCTCAGAGTCTGTAATTATTTAAGGATGTATATTTACATATGGACATTTAAAAGACTTTCCAAGCAACTGTCTAAACAGCTTTTATATTAACCACATGGATTCAGTATTGATGGTCCCTTAAAATCCAAAGCACTGTTTTGGAAAATGTTTTTTGTTGTGTGAAAGGGTTGAGATGATCAGAAGGTATTTATTGTTAATATACATATGGTGTGGGATAGGGTTGGGGTGGTTAGAAGGTATTTATTGTCAATTCATATGAATGGTGGGGGATAGGGTTGGGATGGTCAGAATACATTTATTGTTAATTCATATGAATGGTGGGGGATAGGGTTGGGGTGGTCTCAGAAGGTGTTTATTGTTACATACGAATGGTGGGATATAGGCTTGGTTTGATCAGAACGAATTTGTTGTTAATTATATATAAATGGTGGGGGATAGGGTTTGGGTGGTCAGAAGGTATTCATTTTTAATTACATATGAACGGTGGGTGATAGTGTTGGGGTGGTCAGAAGGTATTTATTGCTAATTACCTATGAATGGTGGGTTAGTGAAGAATAATCAAAGCATTCTTTATTGATCATTCTAATTAAAATATGATGGGTTTTTGAAAAAAGTACATTCCTACTTCCCGACTCAACCCTCATTTATTACTTCTGGAACAGCGCTCATGGATTCAGTTATGTTACCAGTCAGCTATGCTACCTTTCGTAAATACTCTATTTTTAAGGCATTATTTCTTGGCAGATATGTAAAAAAAACTCTGATCTTATCAATGGTATGACCCCAGTGCTGCATCTAGGATCTCAAGGGCATGGGACATTGTCTCCCACCCCCAACACAACAATTTAAAGGGACAAACAAAAATGAAGTACACAATGCACTTGTAGTGCTAAAAGCAATTAGATAATATTGTTAGCTTTGACAGTTTGGCATATTATCTTTGTCATCTGCACTGAGCAGTCTTATTTTCCATGGTCACTTATGTTATTACAATTATTGTTTTAACATGTGGTCAGGTAACTCATGCAAACATGTTTAATTATCTGCTTAACCTGAAATGAATAAATACCCATGTTTTTTAATTACCTTTTCTTCTTCAAATTAATAAATCAACAAATGACAAATTGTCCACTAAATTTATGGTCTCCTGTCATTAATTCAGCCTCAAAATAACTTAAATCTTCCTTGCCATAGGTATGACTTTAGCCTTGAAAATACATTAGAATAGGGTCCCTCAAAGACTTGATATTGCAACTTTGATGACTACCACAAACCTTTCATGTTTTCATTGTGAGATACATTGTTTTAATGTGGCCCTCACATTTACCAATGCAAATATTTTGACCAATGGTTCTCAAACTTTTATTTCCTGAACCACTTGAACAATGCAGTGTGTCTCGGTGGACCACTTAAATTTGCTTAATACTGACTGTACCGATAGCTAACTACTGTAAAGCGCTTTGCACAAAAAGCAATACATAAAAAATTAACATTTTTTGTTCCACAAATAAAGTCACAGACTCATATTTTAATACTAATAGTCTTTCCATTCTAATGCAATATATGAACCTGTTTTTTTTCTAGCGAAGGTCAGGTCCTTCATTGCTCCGCAATCTTCCTGAGGATCACCTGAATGGAGCTCATGCACCACCAGTGGTCCGCATACTGCAGTTTGAGAATTTTGATTTAGACGATATATAACCATGAAATGCAGTTAGTTTGTCTCATTTCCTGTCATTGTGAATTTCTTCTGCCAAAGCATATTTTTTTACATTTTTGATCAGATTGTATCCTAAATAAAACGGACATACGCAATTGGTGCCTTCAAGAGGGGTTTGCTTTCTTTTCCCACAATAATGAGGTAGCCACGGAACCATTCTAGTTTGAGTTTCTCTCCTTCAATTACTACACATGGACCCCGACAGTCTGGCTGGTAAAAATACACTCCCTGAAAAATTGTTGACAAATATTTATGAATTGGTAAATTGTATCAACCACCAATGTATTTCTAACAATCAATGAACAAATAGGAGACAAGAAAGCTTCTGATAAAATGTTTGTGTACTTTCATTTACTAGAATATTACTTTATAGTGAGACTTTAATGTGAGCTGTAGTTACAGGTTACTGCATTTGTATTGGAAAATATGAACAAGTTTTTCGGATGGCTATACTGCACGACCTTGGGAGTGCAGTATAGCCATCTGACAAAATGAGTTCATATTTTCCCATGCAAATTTAGTAACCTTTTTATTATATGCTCATTTTCTTATTCTACCCAAGGCTTAATGATATAAATAAAAATCCACTGCAAGAAACAAAGTAACTGAATGTATGCCATATTCCAAACTAAATACACAAGTGTAGATTCACCATTACACAACAATATTATTAATGCACACATAACTCCACCCAGATAAATTTGAACTTGGTCGCACGCTAAACATAAGTTTCGCAAGAAAATTGCGTTTTTGTCTACTTAAATTTGAAATCTGGAGACATATTGTGAATGAATGCGCATTGCAACAACTTTTTCATTTGATCTGGAATGAATAGATTTGGGGATTTTTTTTATTCGATGAAATTTCGTGATTATGGACTGGACTTATCTACATGAAGTACATTGGATTTCAGTCAGAAGCGTCTGTGCCAATTCTACATGAAATATACATTGGAATGATGCAGTGAGGGAAGAAGTGTGTTGACATCTGCAAGTGTGTTTCTCTTCTGTCACTGAATGTTTCAAATCATAATGTGGGAAAAATATGAAGTCTTTCATTTGCATTTACAGTCCTACCCGTTTAGGTCGACATCCTCGGGCCTGAGGAAATATTGTCAACATAGGCAGATGTCGAGATAAGTGTTGGGGGGGGGTCTGAAAAAAATATACAAGTTATCATCAGTAAGGGATGACCTGTCGTCAGTGAGTAGCATTTACACTATGAGAAAACAAACAATGCAAATTTTGATTACATGAAGACAAAACCAGTGTGAAATACACTTGTATATTGACAAATTACATTTTGATTACCTTTGTGTAATAAAATCCACAATAAAATACTGCATCGGTCACATCCTGATATGAAAAACATTCACTACGATATTCAATGTTGGCATAAGCACATGGTTGCATAGTTGTTATTTACACGCTTCAAGTACATGTACTTAAATTGGCCTAGATTTTGGTCAGTCTGTTCCCATCTTATTGAGGCTACCAAGGGGATGGGGCTATTCACAGGGAAATAAAAGCCTGTCAACAAGTTGGTTTAAACAGTACTTGTATTTAGTTACAGAAGTCATCGTGAAAAGTACATAAAAGCAAACAAGAGATATGCAGCTGATATGATTAATGAAGGCATAATATTGTATACATTGACACATGCTAATGAGGTATTAAAAGAAAATGAATCTTATAATACAATATTGTAACAATGTCAGCTCAAGTGGTATACATTTAAAATTTTTCACAGACATGTTTGCGAGATGCCACACCCTCAACTTCCTTAACAGCCAGATATTTAGTTTCCAGAGACTGTAAATTTAATCTGCATTTACACTGCCGTTGGTAGCCATCGTAAATATAAATAAAGTTAAAAAGGAAACTTTCACAGCACAATAAACTTGTTTTAATCACCGATCACTTTGGAAAATGCAAGAATCAGATCAGATTTCATTGCTTTTATTTAAGTCGCCGCGAGAGGCCAACTTTATAGGACCAAACAAAAGCCTGTTTTTTTATCTGACCGCGACATTAAAGCCTGGCGGCAAGATCAGCTAATTGTTGAATAAAGCACAGGTCAGAACTGGCCGCTTGCCAACATAAATGATTAGGCGAGAAAATTAAAGCCTGGCAGCAAGATCAACTAATTGTTGAACAAAGTTTGGGTCGGAACTGGCAGCTGGTCGACATAAATGATAAGGCAGTAAAATTAAAGCCTGGCGGCAAGATCAACTAATTGTTGAACAAAGTATGGGTCGGAACTGTTGACATAAATGATTAGAAAACAAAGGATTTGTTCAAGCTGGGACCAAGGGCTTCTGTCGACATGTACGTGTATTTTTTATCTCGACGTCAACATAAGCAAGATAGTTTTGGTAGTAATAGTAGACCAAGGGACCGGGACTTTCCTCTTTTGTTGAAATAGACGGCTTGTCAACATAAGTGATGTCGATCTAAGTGGGTAGGACTGTATCAAAAAGACGCTATGGAATTTAATGTTTATTTCATTTTAAGTGCAGTAAGGAGGATGTAATTGCACTTGGCATATACTCGAAATTACAGTACAATTTCGAAATGTGTAATCAAGCTTGAGATCCCATGACATGGCTCATGTAATTCGGATTTGCAGAACTATGGAAGTACATTTGAAGAAATTCAGAATGAAAAACTGTAAGTATATTTCTTGCCATTATTATTACCAGCTAAAGATGACAATTTATGCCTTGCCACTTGCATGTTATTTGTAAGGAAACTGCCTGGCGTCTATAGCTAACCTAAATCTGAAACATTGTATCTAAAAAGTTAACGCGGAATGTGCCAAAGCAGCTGGTATGTGGCAGTCCACAAAAAATCTGCTTCAGTTCATTCAGAAATAAATTGATTGTTTACAATAGAAAGTAGTTCCTTTATTCATGTGAATGCAAAATGAATTGAGCACGTGAGTTCAATATCGTAAAATATTGCATGATTCTGACAATGTAAAGTTAACAGAGAAAAAAATGAGCATATAATAATAATTTTTATGACATAAATATGACTTAATTATTAGTCCTTCTAAGCCTTTAGCAGCACTCACTCTCAACAGCAAAGTTCATGTGGGGCCATCTTATACTGCAGCAAATTCAAATGAGACCAAGTGATAATGAGGTAAATTGATATGTCACCTTACAGTGAGGTAAATTCATTATACCACATTATTGTGAGATAGACTGATGTGAGTCACCTTATAGTGAGGTAAATTTTTTATACCATCTTATCTTGAGATAAATTGATGTGTCACCTTATAGTGAGGTAAATTCATGTGAAGAAACCTTATAGTGATGTAATTTCATAAGACCACCTTATCGAGACATAAATTGTACATGAGTCACCTTAAAGTGAGGTAAATTCATGTGTGGAAACCTTATAGTGACAAATTCATAAGATCACCTTATAGGCTCTCATGGCAGTGTAGAAAACACAAACAAGAGCTCCAAGTTGGCTTGATGTCACTCAAAATCCTGAGTGCTAATAATCCTGACATCTGCCAGAAAGACACAAGCAGGATTAGTTGGCCCATTTAAAGGTTTTTCTATTTTTAGAAATAGCAACCATGCTGCATGACTGACTTGACATGTTATGTAAGCTTGTATGCCAGGATATGTTTTGTTAAAGTCCTTTTAGCCCGTGTCTACTGATCAGTTTTAAAAAGTGGTTTAAAGAGGGTTTTTTTTTAAAAATGGCCATCCTGAAAAGTCGATCATCTGTACAAAGGCCTTCAGGTTAGGATGTCGTCAAATATGGTCAAATATTGTTTAACAGTTTTTGAGACATTATTTATTTACTCTCTATTATTAGCAGTAGCAGACAAATAATAATCACTAATTCACATATACGAAGGGCAACTGTATACTGAGGGGTTTAATAATGTGAGACAGTTGAATGGCTAAAGCAGCCATTTATGTACTACAATACATAATTACTGTAGAAAATCTGTCATTCATGTACTGAAGTACGTAATTACTTTAGAAAATCCGCTGTGTGCAAACATTTAAAAAGACTACAAAAAATGTACATACAGAAAACAAAAGGTATTTAAATAAAGAAGGGGCTGTTCCATTTAAATCTACCTCAGGTGAGGAGTTTAACTTAATAATACTACCACAAATCAGATTCACAACCCACCACAAAATGAACAAAAATATAAATATGTTCCCCTTCCCCCGGTACATTTAAATGGAATAGCCTTAGACTATAAGTTCAGCAATTTGTGTTACCTATCTTTGCACGATCTGCTGGAAAAGATAAGCAAGCATTGTACTGTAGGAAAGAAAAGAAACTTAGGCACTGTTTGAAAATAAGCTAGTTGTATGTTGTGGTAAGAGACACTTACGTCCTGCCGCCCTATAACAAACTGATGGTCTTGGTTGCCATCACTCATCACACTGCATCCTAGGGAACAACCAAACTGCTCAAGATTGGTCTGCAATGTTAATTAATTAATTAATGGTTGAAAAATGTATAATATGATAGCAATGTAATCAAGGAAACAATTTTAAAAACACTTCAGGTTTTGAACAGCATACAAAATTTGGTGTAAATTACCTGTGTAATGATCTCTAAAAAATAAACAATTCTGCACAGATAAACAGACTACATGTTCTGCTTCTAGCGATAACCTCAGAAAATTTTTAAACAATAGTTTTTGTAACCTAACACCAAGGACTGTCAGTAAATATGTAATGTCAATCTATAGTACTGCCTTACACCATCTGACAAAATGGTGCAAGTACCTGCCTGTTTCACAAATTAGACTCTACATAAACATTCACAATTATGTGTTCAAAATTAATTTTGTTGTTAACACCTTGATTAAGATATTATGAAAATTGATGTGATACCGTTTTATCCTTAGCACTAAGATTAATGGAGAGTACACAGTTATCTGTAGCCACAAAGAGGATGATGTTCTTCCCTGTGGGTCTAAAGGCCAGTCCTGTTATGGGTTTTTGGTTTTCATAGACTGTCCAGGTTTTACTGTGCCTGAAATGCATGGAAATTATCAACAGTTAATATCAACTAGATGTGTTAATAAGCTAATGCTTACAGAATCCCAAACCCTCCAACTCTTTAGTTCCCAAAATTTCTGTTAGTCAGTGCTTACAGAATCCCCCACCCAGATTCTTCCACTAAGTAATGTCAATTCAAGTTTGTAAATGCTTACAGAATCCCCCACCCAGACTCTCCCACTAAGTAATGTCAATTCAAGTTTGTAAATGCTTACTGTATCCCCCACCCAGACTCTCCCAATAAGTAATGTCAATTCAAGTTTGTAAATGCTTACAGAGTCCGTAATCCAGACTCTCCCACTAAGCAATGTCAATTCAAGGTTGTAAATGCTTACTGAATCCCCAACCTCCACAGCACTTTAGTACCAACAATTTCCACAATGTAATGTCAATTCAATTTTGCAAATGCTTACAAAATCCCCAACCCAAACTCTTTAGACCCCAAATTTTTCACTAAGTAATGTCAATTCAATTTTGCAAATGCTTACAGAATCCCCCATCCATACTCTTTAGACCTCAAATTTTCCACTACTATCAATTCAAATTTGTAAATGTTTGGAGAAGCAATGATACCAAGCCATAATGTCAAGTCTTTGCTGTAAACCTGTAAAGTGATCTGTACAAATGGTTTCAAGAAAGCTTTCTTTAATAAAAAACTTTCTTTTAAACACTGTCTGAAACTCAGTTGAGAGAACACTGGTAATGCTGATGGAAAACAAGATGTATGTTTAAGTAATAATCCCAGGAGTCTCTGCATGACTCCTCCACACAAAGTCAGAGATGTCTGCATGACTCCTCCACACAAAGTCAGAGATGTCTGCATGACTCCTCCACACAAAGTCAGGGGTCTCTGCATGACTCCTCCACATAAAGTCATAAGTCTCTGCATGACTCCTCCACATAAAGTCATAAGTCTCTGCATGACTCCTCCACATAAAGTCATAAGTCTCTGCATGACTCCACATAAAGTCATAAGTCTCTGCATGACTCCTCCACATAAAGTCATAAGTCTCTGCATGACTCCTCCACACAAAGTCAGGGGTCTCTGCATGTCTCATCCACACAAAGTCAGGGGTCTCTGCATGACTCCTCCAATAACAAGTTATGAGTCTCTGCATGTCTCATCCACACAAAGTCAGGGGTCTCTGCATGACTCCTCCACACAAAGTCAGGGGTCTCTGCATGACTCCTCCAATAACAAGTTATGAGTCTCTGCATGACTCCTCCACATGAAGTCAAGGGTCTTCGCATGACTCCTCCACATAAAATCAGGGGTCTCTCCTCCACACAAAGTCAGGGGTCTCTGCATGACTCCTCCACATAAAGTCACAAGTCTCTGCATGACTCCTCCACATAAAGTCACAAGTCTGTGCATGACTCCACCATATGAAGTCAGGGGTCTCTGTATGACTCCTCCATATAAAGTCAAAAGTCTCTGGATGACTCCTCCGTGTAAAATCAGGGTCGCTGCATGACTCCTCCACACAGTCAGGGGTATTTGCATTACTCCACCACACAATGTTGAGTCTGCATGACTCCTCCATATAAAGTCAGGGTCTTTGCATGACTCCTCCATATAAAGTCAGGGTCTTTGCATGACCCCTCCATATAAAGTCAGGGTCTTTGCATGACTACTCCATGTAAAATCAGGGTCTCTGCATGACTCCTCCACACAGTCAGGGGTATTTGCATTACTCCATCACACAATGTCGAGTCTGCATGACTCCTCCATATAAAGTCAGGGTCTTTGCATGACTCCTCCATATAAAGTCATGAGTCTCTGCATGACTCCTCCACATAAAGTTATGAGTCTGCATGACTCCTCCACATAAAGTCACAAGTCTGTGCATGACTCCACCATATAAATTCAGGGGTCTCTGCATGATTCCTCCATATAAGTCAGAAGTTTCTGCATGGGTCCTCCAAATGATCCCTGGAGTCTCTGCATGACTTCTCCACATAATGGCATGAGTCTCTGCATGACTCTTCTACATAAAGCCAAGAGGGAAATATTAGAAAGCAAATTTTTAAAGTAACATGTTTCTCCAAGAATACTTACCTAATCACATTACATTAGGAATATTAGCCTGCTACCTTGCGAATCCAGCCCTATTAAAAGACAAAAATCATCTTATTTTTAGATAGACAAAGGGCAGTAACTCTTGTCCAATACCTCCCCTTGATACCACCAGGTGTTGCCAGTTTTTAGCTGAGTGAGACATTAATGTGGATGCTTGCATGGAGGGTGGCTGGGAGGGTTTTTAAGTAAGCATATAACCCACTTCAACCATGAAGCAAGGTCGTGAGGGGTGATGTCTTGCTTTCCGACCTTGATCAGGAGAAGTGATATTTGCGCATGTCACGACTTGTTTCTGTGTGTCTCAAGTAGTGCTTGAGGGTGCAGACATGAGGCTACTTGGATCGAGCACACCAAGCATATGACCCCCTTCAGCCAGGAATAAAGGGCACAAAGCGTGATATCCTGAGTTCTGTCTCAGAGATTGCTTGAAACTTCGGAGCAGTAAGTCATGTGAGAAGGTGCGTTGCTCATGCCATGACTTCTCTCTGTTCATCTCAAGCAGTGTGTGAGGGGGCAGACAGGATCTTGCATGGCTGATCTCTAGACTTGTCTATGGGAAAGAGAGGACAAATGATTCAGAGATCAATGATCTTGGACACATTCCGACATGATGGCAGATGTGACATTGGGCATGATAAAGATCTCTCAGATATGTTAGACAATTTGATTTCCAGGAACCAATTTCCATAACATTGTTTCCAAAATGGAATTTGTCATGAATTTGGCATGAACAGAATCTTGCATGGCTGCTATTCTCAACCTGGCTACAGAAGAAAGTGAGCAGGGACACTGATTAACGATGAACAGACGGTATTCTGTTCTGGGCTACGAATCCCGATGGTATCTTGAGAACCACTGTATCCTCTGATCTGAACTGAAGAGAATTCCGGTGAACATTAAGTGGGATGCAGCCCTCTTACCCTGCATGCTGAAGCTAAGCTATCAATAAACATGCTCTGTATGATAGTGATTTTAGCAAAGTGTTGGCTAGAAGTTTGAAAGGATTTGAATCTAGCCATGTTAAATAAGCCCAATTGGCTCCCTTTGGAAACACATAAGGGATATTGGTCAAGGAGACCAATATTGTCTGAAAGATCAGATAAGTCTCTATCCCACACAGACATGTTGCCATGATGCCGGAATTTGTCCAATATCATAGGGCGGTAGCCTTTGGTAACGATTAGGGTCCAACTGTTTCTCCTCCAAGAACAGAGCCAGAGAAAGTCAGTCAGATGAGGGATAACAGCATGCAGATGGGCGATGTAGATGATTACTCTTAAGATTCTCTCCACAAATGAAGGTTTGAATTGTCTGACTCGCAGGGCTGTACTGGTAAAGGCCGAGCATGTAGAAGAAGAGGATGGTCAATTCTGGTTGGCCAGAATCTTCCTGGGTGTATTATAGTTGGGAAAATTAGATCGATGAGGCAGGGCTTGTGCCCTCAAAGAGGGGCTATCGGAGTCATCTTGCCATTCTGATCCTGTAATTGTAGCACCATAGGAGGGGTGGCACAGGCCCATGACCCCTCCAAGAAGGCTGACAGTGCATCTCACGGCTCAAGCTACAGTGTCTTGAACTGGGGGGACAAAGGTGGGTAGCTGTTGATTCCACCTCATCACCAAGCAGTCGATCATCAGATGCCCTTGAAGTGTGTGAATCCAAGTGACGATCAACTGATGGAGGGGACTTTCCGTGTGAAGGACATGACCCTTTCTGGACTGATTCTCAGTGAAGCCACTGATGCAGCCAGAATTTGTCTAAATTGTATGTTGATATGGGGATTGTTGCACCCACATAGAAAAATGTCAAATTAGAACACTGGACAAGTGGTCTGGTACCTCCCTGTTTGAGGATATAGGTCACCACAACAGTGCTGCCGGATCGAAAGAGGACCATTTTGCCCCCAGGATTGATCATTACAGAAGTGAAAGGTATTGATGACAGCCTTCCTTTGATGCACAGAGGCCATTCCATAGGTGTCACTAACAGTAGTGAAGGTCAGCACCAGGTTGGTACTCCCTCAATGTGCACAGGCAGCTGTACTTTATATTATTTCTGCCTGGGGTTCTTCAGTGGGATTCCAAAGGTCAGCCAGTCTGGATTGCCCCACTGACATAGGAATGATCAAATTTTGTGTGTGATCATGACTGCTTGATTAAGAGAATGTAAACTAGGGCACCAATGTGCTAGCAAGGCTCATATAACAAGCTGGCCGAGCGGGGTCATGTCCATTGCGGTATAATAGCTGAGGAGTTGTAAGAGTTCTCCTGATGAAATCCAAGTCTTGATGGAAACGGACTCAAAGAGTTTGATGATTCTGGAAGCACGAGCACAAGGGGATGCGCCAGATTCTGGTTGGCTAAGAAGTCCATGCCCAAATGGACGAAATTCTGGGATGTACGGAGGTGTGAACTTCTCAGTTCATGAAAAGGCCTGCATAATTAAGCAGAAACGGAAGATCGTTCTGCCTTGGAGTAAGATAGAATTTACCATGCGTTTCTTTAAGATGCTGCCCAGGTACACTGCTGTCAATGTATATGACGATGCCTGGAATGGGGAGATGGCAGAGTCTCTAGTGTGAGTGAAAGTACAAGGGTTGATGAGGGCTGAAGGAAGAATGGCAAGCTGATAACGGTGTGGCAGTAAACGAGGAAACTAGCAATAGATGGGGTGGATAGGGACGTGGAGGTATACATCTGTCAGATCGAGACTAATGGCATATTCGCCCCGTCTGATGGGGAGGCAGAATGACATCGCCTTCCCCATCTTGAATATGGTGAGGAGACTCCAGTCGATAATGGGCCTCAACCTGCTGTTTGCATGCCAAAAGCAAGTCTTGAGTAACGCATTGGGGTGTGTCCTTAGCACAAGCTCCTGTGCACCTTTTATGAGCGACCGTATCCTCTTTTATAGAAAGGCATCCATTTCCCGATCTGATGGTGTATCATGTGGAGCAGTGAGGGGATTGTTGATGAATGAAACCCAAAGCTGCTCCGAATAACCTGGATCAGCCCCTCCTTCCGAGGGAACAGGGAGGTCCAGGGAGCTCAACTCAGTTTCATACAGCCACTGTACTATTGTATGATAGGGGGTGATGTGGGTGCACATGCAACTATCGATGACTCATCAACATTACTGTGTGCCGGGTTATCATCTGGCTAGGCTTCAAGCTCAAGCAGGTGGCTTTGACAACTCTGCTCGGACATATCTCTGCAACACACAAGCTCTCCCTTGAGTATAAGCCACAAGTACTCTAATATCCGGCACTGCCAGTGAAGACAGCACTACCAGCATTGCCGCACTGCTGCATTACCAGCCTTTCCCACACTGTCAGCATTGCTGCACCGCTGGCCTTTCCAACACTGCTGGTATCTCTGGCCTTTCCTGTAATGTTGGCATCACTGCACTAATGAACTTTCCAGCACTGTCGCTGCATTTATGTCGGTCTGGTACGCACCTGTGCCGGCTGCTCTAAAGCTGTGGCTGAATGGGAAGAATTCTCATCGAAATCACTGGTGAAATAATGATATGCTGCCGACTGCCCCAGACAGACAGACAGATCCATCACCAAGATCCCCGTAAACATTGTGCAGTTGGCCCATTCTAGCCAAGACGTCTCCATGCTGGGAGGGCTGGACTGCTGGTAATGTCAGTGTGACTGCCGGTTTCAGCTGGATGGCTGGTGTCAGTGCAGCAGTATTATTATTATTATTTGAGTCCAGCTGATAAATCCCATGCACCCTGACTTACTGGCCCGAAGGCCATACTGACATATGGAGGCTTACCCCATCTGGGTTGCCTAAAAATGGGGAATATTCCCCAAATGTTTTGCACAGACTGATGAGAGTGCAGCTTCAACTGCTGTATCGATTGATGCATCTTATCAAGCAACAGATGGTCCCATGCTTTATCCTCTCCATCCCCTGATGTAACGGTATGTGTTGGTTACTTTGCTGGGGGGGGGGGATTCCAGTGACTCCCACAAGGCTTGCCTCTGAGGCTGATTTGGGGTGGAGGCTAAGGATGTCAGAGGTATCCTGCCATGATCTTGACCGTATCTCTTTCCCCTCTGCCACATTCTGAAGTACAGCAGAACATGTGTTTTCCTACCAAACGATGCATATTTAGCTCCTTCCCTTCAATCCTGAACAGGGAGATCATTGTGCACGTACATTTCATGCATTTAGTAAACATTCCTCCTAAAATGACACAAGATGAGAGAAAACAAAGCATAGATTAGCAAATTAGTATGTGACTAACTAGCTAATAGTATAAATCATCTAACTCGGCAGCCCATACTACATATTATAGATGCTGTATACATCCCTCCAGACTCACAATTAGTGAAAAGTGGGATAAAAAAAATTATTGAATTTTGAACACAATTAGTGAAAAACTATATCAAGACACTAACTTCATCCACTTCAATGGTCGGTATTGCATTATATGAAAATCCCAAAATAAAACTAAAACATTATTTACACTGATTACATGTACTACTATATTTGCAGCCAAATTTACTGATATATATACAAACTTCACGCTATTTGTCATGATATGATGCTGTTGGTAGTCTTGAACTGTCTCAATCAGGCTATGGTAAATCTGTTTTCAAAACAGTTCAGGCTTCTTGCCTGCTAGTTAGTTTTGGTGACTAAAACTGTTTCAAATTTTCAGCACTTAGTTTGTCTTATTTTTCCTCACAATAGGAAATAATCTTTCACTGTCACTGATGCTATCTCCAACTGAGAAAGACAGGTTATGTTCAACAAGAAAGCTCACAAACAATACTTCAGCATTTGTAGCATGCAGGACTTAAGTGGCTTAAAGTGCTCCAAAAATGAAATTGGGGGTGGGGTGGGGTGGGTGGGTGCTATAGCAGCGTGCTTTTTCACACCCTTCTGCCACATACCCACAGGGGCTTGTATCATTGCTTACAATTTATCTGTCATACATGTACTATATAATAATATTACTACATGGTACACGTATGACAGGTAAATTGTAAGCAACAATACCAGTCCTTGTGCACATTCCCAACTGTAAAATCTGTAGCACACTACTGTGTGAAAAGCATAATGTACACTGATGTTTGATGGTTGAATGCTAGGCCAAATTTTGGCATACTCCAATATATACTTCACTTTCTGTGGAATACAAATCTTTTTCCTTTGAGGTGAAAACATTTTAACTGCAGTGTAGCTTAATTATGAAATAGTACTAATCCAGAAGATGAAATGTCGAATGGTGAACGATTAGTGGTATCGGCGCATGTGCAGAGAACTGAACTCAAGCAAATTACAATATATACTAATCTTTCAATCTCAGAATTTCCAACACTCGAAAAAGTTGTCTTCATGTAGTTTCCCAACTTCTATGTGCTTTTTTTCTACCAATGCGCTTCTTCACATCATCTCTGCCACCATGCCCAATGCTAAAATTTTTGGCACACTGTGCGCAAAAAGTGTGATGTATATCGGTATTTGATGGCTGAATGCACGGCAAATGTTTGGTATATTCCAAACTAAACTTCACTTTTTGTGCAATACATTTCATTTTCCTTGGTGGTGAAGACATTTTCAAGATGCAATGCCGAATGGCAATTCAAATCAGTGTTGATGGCGCATGCACGGAGAAAACTCCAGTTAGGCCCCAGTTTCTTTCAAAAGCATTTGTAAAACTACTCTTATACATATAGATTAAAATATGCTAAAATGCTTGCTACTTGGCCAACTGTACCAATCAGCTATAGTTCTACTAATATCGCGACTAGCAGTACCAGACTGTTTCGGCAAAGGCAGATATCACGACTAGCACTTAACAGGAAAATGTAAAATAATAGAGAATTGGGGAAATCATGATTTTTTGCATGCGGCGTGAATCTGTGAATCACTGTAGAAAGTTGTGAAATTCACGCCAAAATCGTGAGGGTTGGCAGCTATGCATATGGATCGATTAAATAAATATCCTGCAGAAATGACACAAAAACCACAAACTGAAGTAGAATCTAGTAAAGGGTTGAAATTCCTAGGTCGCTAAAACACTGCTGTAATGAACAGACCCGTAAACATGATGTATCATCAACGTATGTCCTATATTAAGCACAATGCATAGTTAATAAAGAAGGCACAATGTGTACATATTATAAACAGAACCAGAGTCATGGTAGGTTACCATGCTCTGATACAAGAAACACACCTAAGTAGAAACTAGTAATATGCTGCCATTAATAGGTCACTGAAACAAAACACTTTCATAACCACATGTTATAGATGCTGCGCAACTGAAACCATGTATCCGTAACATAAACAAAATAGGAGTCTTGGTCAACTTCGATGCTCTGAAGTGGCCGGTAGAATGTTTAATTGATATATGTTAAAACGGCACAAGACATAAACTAAAGCAGAAACTAGTAATGTGCGAAATTATTAGGTCGCTAGAAACATTGTCATAACTAACAGATCAGTGAAGTGTCATTTCAGAAACCTATGGCCCTGTTTAAAACTTATGTTGCATGCTTGGTTAATAATAATTTTATCAAAACAGCTTGAAATACAAATAAATTAGGAATAATTATCAAGCAGCACTTCAGACTTTGCTATTAAGAGCTCCATAGCGGACAGAGTAAGTGAATAAAGTCAAATGTACACTAACCCGTAACAACCTTATGTAAGATCAACGATAGCATGGTGGGATGGTGGTCCTAGAAGACGAAATCCCGACAAGTGACAAATCTCTCAAAATATTGGCAGAAATTGTAAAATAAAGTACACAACCTGTAGTTGATTGATAAATCAGCATTATAAACACAAAATAAAGGTTGGATGGGTCCATAGGAACCAAAAAGCAGGCTGCATTGTCAGAGGCTATTGCACTGCGTGTCTCAACACAGTGAAGCTAAAGCTGGCGACAACTGGTGGTATCAAGGCAAGGTAATGGCAAGAGTTTGTCTATCTAAAAATAAACAATAAGACAATTTTTGTCTTTTAGTAGGGCTGGATTCACGAGGTTGCAGGTTAATATTCCTAACATAATGTGATTGGGGAATGTATTCAAAGAAGAAGAAAGGACATAGTGGACAGTAGGCATTATTGTCCATGTCAGAAAACTGGAAATTTTATGAATGAACTTTAAAAAATTGAAAATAGTTAACATATGATATATATATATCTTTTCTTTTCTTCTTTAGTTTACATTTCATTATATAAATAACCCAACAAGGCACTGATATTCATGTCATCTTGCATTTAACCTAACTGACTACATTTTGTCTCCTTTTATCATGGATCAGTAGCATTTTCAGGTTCCTAGTCCCATGGATAGCAGGATTATCTGGTGAGTTTCACATACTAACATTAAAGCCACATCATCTAGAAAGAATATAGGGCACAAAAAGGACACATCTTCCATGAGAAATATAGAAATAGGACACTAAGAACACACTGCCTTGTAGAAATATCGTAGAAAGGGACACTACAAAAACACACTGCTTGTAAAAATATCACAGATCTAGGACACTGTTGCTGAGTGGGAAACTGTGTTTATCAATTGATTATTTTAACTGTGCTGATATTTAGAATAACTGAATAAAGTGGCAGAAAGACCCCCATATATACATATAGTCACAAGAGTACATCAAAAGAAAACTTTAGCTTTCATTATTGTAAATAAATGCCACCCCAACCCCAATTTTGGAAAATGTAACACCCCCGATAGTCTAACACCCGGGGTCCCTCTAATTTTAGTTGGGCCCATCCTGTATTCAAAGTGAGGTACCTGTCGGGCTTGTTGAAAAAAACAATTGTTTGCCTGAGGAAACTTTGATCGTGCTGATGAAATAAGTAAATGTATTTTCAAGATGTTGATAAACATTCCTTCACACGGCACAATCTAAATCAAATCACCGCTGTCCTAGATGAAATTGAGATCTGAGTTTAATCAAATGGAAGCTTTGCTAAAAATAAAATTCTAAATCCCTGACACTGTCATGTTTGGAGAAAACACAATTTTCAGTAATCTTAAAAAAATTTTTAAAAATTATTTTAAAAAACCCAACAAAAAAGCCCATTTCAGTCTATGCCTGTTACATGTAGTATGTATAAATGGTAATCTGCAATGACTGGAACTGATATAAAACCATCCCTTGGGCAGTTTAAATAGCAGCAATTAAAAGAAAAGAGGTCAGGTATAAAATCAAAGTTTCACATTAACTGGCTGACAATAGAAATTTGGAGGAGACGACTACTGACCCCACCCCTTGCCCCAATGTGCGAGCGCCCATGGGATGCGCCATTTCTCCCTGTGATACGCCTTATTATCCCCCAGGACAATCCCCTGTCTTCATATTCTGGTCAGCTGTGGCTCAACTGCAAAATAGCTGAAGTTCTGACTTGAGTACACAAGCAATAAAGCCAGTGTGACTAATTAACAGTTAATCCTTATCCTTGCATTTATCTTGTGAAAAGGAATGCCCTTCAGACTTATTTCAAAGAAACCATCCTCGACAGTGTGTGTATGTAAGCACCAGCAACTGATTGGCAATAAACGATGCCCTATTTTGTTGCAACTTATAATGCCTATGACTTCATTTTAACAGTTCAAATCTGCAATCACAAGTTACCATACATGTGGCAACTGTTTTTCCCACATTTTGTCCCACCTTATTTCCTTTGGTTTAATTCTTAAGGCATGTAACACTGTTTGCTGAATAAAATATTTATTCTGAATTAGTTCTTTGGGAGCACATATACTGCATGGTATATTTTGTTTTATTCCTTCTTCTAATTTAATCATGGTAATTAAACTTTACATATACAGTTAAGGAATGTCAGGTGTTAACTGGCTGAGTTTCTTTGGTGGAAATAGAGATGCGATTTTGTTTGCAGAGAAAATTACACAGCATTCACAGTGATCACTCAGGGGATTTAAGCTAATTGGTGACAATTTTATTTTTTTATTTTTTTTTTTACTATAGTACTGTTGTAGTGGTTTAAAAAAATCTGAAATTTACGTGAATAATATTTAATCTTAACATTCTATTTTTATTGAAGAAAAAACTGTTGTGTGATATTAATTATTTCATCCAGTGCCGGATTTAGACATTGCGAGGCCCTAAGCTATGGGAAGCTTTAGAGGTTCTATTTGGTATAAAGTAAATTTGAAAGGCCCCTTCAGACTGAGTTCAGACTGTGAGGCCCTAAGCTGTATCTTGTTTAGCTTATGCCTAAATCTGGCACTGACTTTGTCACTACAATATTCACAAGTGACAAAATAGAATATGGCACGTGTGGATTGCATATGTTATATCTATTTATTTCGGTTTAGTTTCTTTTTCTGAGGAATGAAAATTGACAGACATAATGTAAGAATCAGGAGTTCTCTGCGAAAAATCGGAAGATATTACAAGATTGGGAGGTAGGTGTGGAAATACCCCAAAAATCGGGAGGTTTTCGCCTGGCTTGAGAGCTGTCAGGTATGAACTGTCCGGGGTTGTGGCATTTCAGTCAGGGCTTGTGAGTTTATTTAAATCATCAGCCCGGGGACTGTGCCTAAAAAATTTTCTTTGAGCACTGAGCAGTACAGTACATAAACTATTAGACCAGACATGTATATATTATCAGATTTGTCAATACGCTAACTGTAGCCTGCGTGTAAAATACACTGTAAATGAATCGTAAGAAGGAGGCTTTTTAATATTTAAATTAATAACTTATAATTTCTGCTTTGCCAATTTATTTGGGGAGGGGTGTGTGTGAAAAACTAATGCTTAACTTCCGACCAATGAAAACCGTTCTCAATGCCGTTTACACCTCCCCGGTAATGGATATTGTTTCACACACAAGTCGGTCCCATTCTAGTCTCTTCGCCCAGAATTCAGTATTATCTCTCAGTGTTTCAGTGCTGGATGTATATTTTCAAGATATCAGTCCTTAGGTGGTGTGTGTTGGGGGTAGGTAATGAATATGCCATTTACATATAATATGATTGAACCTCATCTTCTTAAATGAATTTATTGCACTGTGGTAAAGTTTTAATTTTTACATTGGGCACCACCACTTAATCTTTATCACATTTTTTCCCAGCACACAATGTATAAATATTTATTTTGAAATTACACTGCTTTTTTAAATTCCAAAATATGAAATATGAGCACCTTCTTACTGTTTTACTTTTCTGCTTTCAGGTCTTAAACACATTGTTAATACACATTTCAACAGATATAGTTATGAGCATATCTCGGAAGCAGATTCAACTTTTGAATGTGCAACCCAAATCTGGTCTCCTCTTGTCTGTCTCACTCGCCATGTTTCTGTTTGTATTCGAGGACTGGCTAGTATTGCGTCACGGGACCACGTGATCTGTTGTCTCATCAAAACTCGGAAAAACTTGGCAATTTATGGAATCGTATCTTCTGCGCAATATAATCACTACCCACCTATGATATTTAATTTATAAACATTACAGTCAAATTAAAATTTGTAGAGAATTACATACATAAAAGGAAAAGTTTCATTTCTGGTCTCCTTTAAGGCACAGAAAAACCAGCAACTTAGATTAAATAGGGACGTTGCTCTTTGTGGCCAAATTATTGTTAGATGGACAGCCACTACCACTGAGATGGACCAGCAATTTGGATTGAATGGGACAATAGTCTTTGTGGTACTTCCCTGAGACAGACTAGCAACTTGGATTGAATGGGACAATAGTCTTTGTGGTACTGCCCCCAGAGAGACTAGCAACTTGGAGTGAATGGGACAATAGTCTTTGTGGTACTGCCCCCAGAGAGACTAGCAACTTGGAGTGAATGGGACAATAGTCTTTGTGGTACTACCCCAAGATAGACTAGCAACCTGGATTGAATGGGACAATAATCGTTGTGGTACTATCCCCAGAGAGACTAGCAACTTGGAGTGAATGGGACAATAGTCTTTGTGGTACTAACCCGAGATAGACTAGAAACCTGAATTAAATGGGACAATAATCGTTGTGGTACTTCTCCTCAGAGAGACTAGCAACTTGGAGTGAATGGGACAATAGTGTTTGTGGCACTACCCCAAGATAGACTAGCAACCTGGATTGAATGGAACAATAATCGTTGTGGTACTACCCCCCCCAGAAAGACTAGCAACTTGGATTAAATGGGACAATAGTCTGTTTGCCCCACGTATAACTGGATGGACAGCCACTGCCAAAGACAGACAAACAACTTGAACTGAACGAGGATTACATATGTAAAGAAAAAGTAATGTCTCTATATTCAGAGTACAGTTTTGTGGAATTGAGAAAACTCACCGATCTGACTTCACATCTCCCTTAAAGGCAACAACACTGCCATTTTCAAACCCTACTGCCATCCAATTTAGGTTCTCATGCACTGTTAAACAGGTCACCTGAAACATCCATACATAGACATTTAAGCATTTTCTTAAAGGCTAATAACTTACCTATTGACAAATCAATGAATGGTTATCACTAAGTCAAGCATTAGCAGTAGATTATCAGCTTTTTTATGTCACATAACTCAGTTCTCCAGACACAAACATTACTTGTACTGTATAAAAATTTGCTTCCACTTTACTCGATAAGTAGCAGTCTAATTTCAAATGAAAGTTTAGGAACTTGTGAGAAACAGCATCAGTATTTATTCTTGTAACATTCATAAAAAGCCAATTTTTAAAGTAGATTATGTTTCTCCAAAAATATCTGATCACCAAAGCACAATAAATATAAACTTTGCTACCTCTTGAATTAGGCCCCCAAAAAGACAATAAAAAAATCTATTCCAGTTATATTATACATTCAAATGGCAACAAGCTTGCCAATTACCTCCCCTTGATATTGCCGAGTGTCGCTACTTTAAAAGTGAATGATGTATCAAGTAGGCTAACATGGTAAGGATTTGGGAGTGTGTTTGGAGTAATGTGTTTAGGCATTTTTGGAGAAACATAATTTACTTTTAAAATTTTGTTTTCTCTCTTAAATATGCTTTCCCCATCACATTAAAATTAATGGAATAGGTAATAGGAGGTGGGAATGCAGTGAACATCCTACCTATATTGTGTGGGATATCCTGATCTACCTGTATGTCCCAGCCCTAATAGAACATGCACTGTGACATGAAAGGGGGAATGCAATCTACATTATTTGAGTCCTGGAAACTGACCAATGGGTAGGCTGTAAATACAGGACAGACTGTCCCCACTGGATGGACTTGTTGTCCAAGTACGGACAGATGGCTCACCAGAAGCATGGACAGTACCAGTGTGACTCAGTGTGAACGATCCACGATACAGAAGTAGTGACAGGGACTGGCTTTTATTAAGATCCCAGTTCAGGTCTAGTATCGGCAATTTCAAAGGAGTGGAGAAATGGACAGATCTCTCACTGATATCCCTGCATTGCTCCAGTACCATCTTGGTCACATTACTGGTAGAGTGGATGGATCTATCAATAAGATCCCTGTCATGTCCTAGCACTGGCCATGGCATACGAGTGGAAAGATGGATGGACTTTGTCAAAATGATCCCCAGATGGTTCAATACTGTATGGCCCCATTAGCCAGGCATGGTTTTCTGATTGACCAAACTAAGATCAGAAGACACAATGAATGACTGGATTGGTCAGCACCCAGAAGAGTATAATATAGTGTCATTTTCTAAATTGTAGGATCATTAAGATCTGCAATAAACCCCATGTACCCTGACTTACAGGCCCAATGATCATACACAGATCAGCAAAAGAAGACTTATGCTCCGTCGGATGCCAAGAAAACGGCATGCATTCCCCCATTCAAATGATATTTAGAATTGAAGAATAATACAAACGTAACAGCAGCCTCTGCCCTGAATTGAGAAACTGTGTTGTCACCTTCTACACCAGACAATGCACCAACAGCTCCATTAACGTAGACAATGGCGGGGTTGGCAATACTTTGGAACCTGTCTCCTCCACTTCAGCTGCAATTATTGTAGTTGGTGCACTTTCCATCTCAATACTGGGAGGAGTGAAGGAGATGGAGAACCAGCAATGCCCCCACCAACCTCACAACTGATTCAGTTATAGGATGAATGCTAAAGACATTGACCAGTTCAACGATGAACTTTTTCTTTTTATGTCTATTTTTCACTGGTTTGTTTTCATAGAACACTAGACCACGTATCTTTGGACCAATATATATATCTCAGTATCTCTATGTTTGAAAATGAAACTATGATCAGCAACATGTACAATAACCTTCACCCTAAAAGAACTACAGTTTACTTTAATCCATTTATCTAAAAAGAGATGGTACTCACTGATTCTACTGATATGAAGTGTTTTTTGTAATCGTGACATGCCCAAATCACACAATTCCTTGAGTGCAAGAGGTCGTGGGTTAGAACCTTGGTCCAATCATACCAAATATTTATAGAAATGGTTGGCCTGGTGTCAGGATAATGTGAATGGGTGGGACATGATGCTACATGTCTGCGGCATGATGCCCCCCCAGTCCTAGACATCACTATAAACTGCAACACTGCAGACACTGAAGAAATACGACTAAAACTGTTAAAAATCTGATCACACACAAATCACACATAAATATGAAAATTGGCACCACAGTTTTTATTATTTGGTTGAAATGAATAGAAGTGACCAATTTCTCTCCGAATTAATTTGTTTTAAACTTTGATCAAGAAACAACAAGATTTTTGCAACATTCAAAAAATAAAACCATTCCAAGGGCTATGAATAGTCTCCTGTAAGATCATGATTAAATACACTAAATGAGCACTGACATGAAGGCATACAGTGAGAAATTACAAGATCAATTTTTCTGGATTCCATGCCTGAGCATGCAGAGAAATTGTTAACTTGTTGGAAACAACACTGTTTTGAGCCCCTCTAAAGAACAATGTGAATGAGAGTGCAGACTCGGAAATAATATCACAAGTATATTAGACCAACCAATTTCTAGGACACTCAAAGTAATTGTAAAACAATGGCCTTGTCAAACACATGGGTTTTAAGTCAGGGCAAGTGACCTTTACATGAAGTTACTTGCATTGTGGGCCATGTCTGAATAAAATTTCTTTGAGCACTGAGGGTAAAATTCTAAACTCCATTTGAAAACAAGTCACATTTTCTAAATACAGGAGGAACTCAATGAAGAAATAAAGGTTAGACTTACTGGTGTTGGTTTGTTGGATGGAATGGCTCAATGAAGAAATAAAGGTTAGACTTACTGGTGTTGGTTTGTTGGATGGAATGGCTCAATGAAGAAATAAAGGTTAGACTTACTGGTGTTGGTTTGTTGGATGGAATGGCTCAATGAAGAAATAAAGGTTAGACTTACTGGTGTTGGTTTGTTGGATGGAATGGCTCTACAAATCCTTGAGCATATTGGCGTACCCTTCTCAAACTGAAATATAAATATACGCTAAGATTATTATTAATCCACAGTTAAAGATAAAACTGGCCAACGCATACAGGTGACTCTTTAGCAGGGTTAACCTCTCAAAATTAGTTTATGAATGAATGCCCTGCACCAAATATCATTATAATTATTATTATTACAGCAGTTCCCCGATGTCAGGGTTTCTCATGAACTGACCATTCCCAGCCCCAATCAAAGGCACCTTGCTTAAAACAAGTGTTGATTTTTATCATCTGATATTACCATGAGAGACCACGCTTTTTATTAGGACACTTTTATTCATGTCAAAGACATTGCCTGCTAACATACCACAGTATTATTATGATAATCAACATGTATAGATTTACTTAGATCTAAAGAGTACAGTAACAATTTATAACAATTTGTAGCAATACTAATGCCACAAAATTAATTTAAGGATAAGTGTCTCTTGCAGTGAAATTCAGGAAATGAAATGCGAAGAGTAAAGACATTCAGACAGCTAAACGGGAATAAGCGACACAGTGAGAGTATGTATGCATTGGGTTCAATGGCATCTCAGCACAATCGTGGCTATTTAGTGCCAAGTAATTTTAAATATCACCCCCAAAAAGTTGAAGACCTTGTCACTAAAACATCAGGATGCTACTATCAGTTGCCTTTTACAACATGCAGGGCATTACATCAGACCTGATCCAGTATGCCACTAACCCAGCAGAAGGAAGAGACAGTGCTATACACTGACCCAGCAGAAGGAATAGACCATGTTATATACTGACCCAGCAGAAGGAAGAGAGAGTGCAATACACTGACCCAGCAGAAGGAAGAGACAGTGCTATACACTGACCCACCAGAAAGAAGAGACGGTGCTATACACTGACCCAGCAGAAGGAAGAGACAAATGCTATATAGTGACCCAGCAGAAGAAAGAGACAGTGCCATATAATGACCTGGCAAAAGGAATAGATAGTGCTATACACTGACCCAGCAGAAGGAGGAGACAGTGCTATACAATGACCCAAAAGAAGGAAGAGACAGTGCTATATAATGACCCAGCAGAAGGAAGAGACAGTGCTATATAATGACCCAGCAGAAGGAAGAAAGAGAGCTATACACTGACCCAGCAGAAGGAAGTGACAGTGCTATACAATGACCTAGAAAGCACATTTGATTACCTTGTCTAAGTTCCAAACTTTAATCAGAGGATTAACACCTTCCTCATCTTCCTGAAATACAAAGTATGGAAACATTTTATTAACTAAAATATACTTTTAAAATTTTAAGATACATCCTTCCTTAATGGTAATGAATACATATGCAATGCCCCATGTAATCTCTTTAGCCACCATTCAAATACAGAACAAAAGGACACACAGAAAATGTTTCACTTCACAGAATCATTGCAAATAACTGACTGAACGGGAAATGGTGGAACAATTAAATTTTGTTTCCAGTAGACTGATAGACAAATCAAATCATTTCTATACTTTTCTATACCCTCAAATTATTTTCTTTGTGTCTTTAATCTGTCATTGTTTCATATTAAGACACAAGATTTGTGTTTACAGAACAAGTCAACCTGGGCTTGAAATTAAAATTTCCTTTAAATAATCCAAAGAATTATCAAAGCAGAAATTTTGCTGATCCTCACTAAATTTCACTGATCAAGCATGACGTGTTTTTCTATGCTGCAGTGTTTTAAGTTCACAATGTTCCAGCCGGGCAGATGTAAAAGAATGAAGCACCCTACCTAGTTCACGTGCAAGCAGATGCCCTACTTTCATGTTCTCTCAGTATGGTCATAACTTTAGCATAAACCCTGGAGTCAACATTTAGTATATGTACAAATATGGCACATGCTATATTGTCCACATTATAAAACATGCTATACAGGTTTTAGTCCACATTATAACACATGCTATACAGGTTTTAGTCCACATTATAATACATGCTATACAGGTTTTAGTCCACATTATAAACACATGCTATACAGGTTACTGTCCACATTATAACACATGCAATACAGGTTATTGTCCACATTATAACACATGCAATACTGGTTATTGTCCACATTACAACACATGCTATACAGGTTTTAGTCCATATTATAACACATGCTATACAGGTTATTGTCCACATTATAACACATGCAATACAGGTTATTGTCCACATTATAACACATGCAATACTGGTTATTGTCCACATTACAACACATGCTATACAGGTTATTGTCCACATTATAACACATGCTATACAGGTTATTGTCCACATCAATGATATACATACTTTTTATGAAGAATTTAATGAGATTCAATAACAATTGATGTAATATCAAAGGAAAGATGTTGTTGTTGTAGGGTTTAACGCCATTTTTCAGCACACGATAGGTTATACATGGCGGCCAGTATTAAAGATGGAGGAAGAACCCAGGAAAACCCCGGAAAGAACCACCGACCCACGAGAAGCTACTGGCAAGCTTTCTCACATATCAACATTGGCCGAATCCGAGACTCGAACCCATGCAGACAGAGGTGAGATGGCAGCGATCCGTAATGGACATCGCTTTAGACCACTCGGGGCCCCCAAAGGAAAGATAAGAAAGTTCATAACAAGTGACAGCAATTAGAATTTTTTCAGCAACAGCCGATTTTACAGGTGGCTGAAGTATATTTACCATGCTAAATTATGACAGACCTATCTTGATCATAGAATCTACACAGATCAGGCATTCACTGTAACTCTTCAAGCACAAGGTCTTAGGTCATCAATAAACAAGGTAATAACACACCTCAGGCATTCACACACACAACAAATTCCATTTGTCTACCTCATGGCCTTTTTGTTTAATTGTGTTCACAAGGTTTTCATTAAAGAAATCTAAATATTAAAATTTAAGAGATGTGTAGTAAAAATGTAAAAATAGAATCCGATCATCTATATAAATATACAAATATTCTTCTAAATTCCATTTGTTCTTAATTGTGCTGACAAAAGTTTGAACAAATAGTACAAAAAGTTTACAAATGTGTACAACATTAAACTGATATAGTTGCCTAAATATCTATTCAGATAATGTACATGTGTACTTGAAGTGATTTTTCCTTACTTGTGGTAACAAGATTATTCGCAAAAAATTCTTCAAGTCCAAACAGTTTTAAAACTTACAAAATAAAACAAAAAATATAAACTTGTTATTTTTTTTAACAGGTCATCTGTATGTATTAATTTAATTTAATTAGTCTATCCCATGTAGTTTCTGATTTATTGTAGACATGTTTGTTTTGTCAAAGACACCCCCCAAGGTCTGAAAAAATTTAAATTTTAAGTTTAAAATCTGCAAAATAACAAAATCATTTTGGTAATGGCCTAGAAATGCAATATGATCATATACATGTGGATAAAATTATGTTTGCTAAATTATATTTGTCAACGCTAAACACAACCTTTCAAAAAGGATTCTCATGATGAGTGGACCGATGAACAGATGTGACTAAACAAAGATGTCCCCATTGCATATTAAATCTGAAAAAAAAATGTTTCAAATGCTTGTCACTGACATATGAAAGAGGGGTGATTCCGATAGTAACTTGTATGGCATTGTTGTTTTACCAAAGGCTTTTCACTGACATTAGAAAGTGGGGTGATTTCCACAGTAACTTGCATAGCATTATGGGTATCTTTCAAAGCAAGTTAAGCAACTTTGTCAAATCTGTTTTGCTGAAGAAAAAAAAAACAAACATCAAAGTTTATGTTGAAACTATTTGGCAAATTAAACAAGCTTTTATAAGATGAAGACAAATTGCAACTGCACATAAATCAAATCATGCAAATTATTTTCATTCATTTAAAGTACTATAGATAGAATGTCTACAAGCAGGGATTCTGTTGGTGTTGCATCAAGGTCAACAAGGAGATCTGTTAGTGTTGCATCTGGGTTTCTATAAATAAGACCACTTAAAAGCCAGTGTAATTCAGGCAAAATATTTACAACATTAGCATATTAATTTGTTTCATGTTTCTGCGACTCATGTGGGACTTCTCTCAAACTTCAAAGACAAACTCAGTTTTCTGTAAAATAATTAAAATTAAATATATCACGTACGCCAACAGTAAGAAGGATATTGAACTGTTTCAGCTGGTAGAGGTGTGAGACTCGAATATCGTATGCTTTAAATGATGTGATCTGGAACTTTCGGTTGATCATATAGATCGTCCCTTCACAATCTGCAATGACAATCTGGCCACGCCCACTGGCACATGACGATATGTTGATTTCCTGCCAAAGAAGAAACATAGGAGCCGTTTATTACAAAAATCTTGGGACTGTTTCATAAAATGTAAAAATGCATATATGATGATAATTGTAACTTAAATATTAACTTTGTTAAAGACAGAAATAATGTAATCAAAGTTTATTATGATTATTAATATTACAGTATAAAATAATACCCCTTATTAAAGGTTGGTTGGTTGATTATATTTTTATGGTGCACCAGCATTGTTAGGCTATTTAGCGCCATACAAAAGTTTATATCTTTGATCATTTAAAAGTGGTAAAAGGTTTCGTATAGAAAGCAGAACTAAAAGATGGTAACGGTCACAAATAAATAAAGCATCCCGATCAATGGCAATGTAAATGGTGTATGTCAATGGAGGCAGATTAAAGGTAATTAAAATTAAGGGATGGTATATACATCATGCAAAATGCTCAAGGTGATAGCATAAAAGCTATAGCTTGTAATAAATGTTCACTTCCTTCTGGAAGTCTACAATACAAGCCACGCTGACTGTATCAAAGAGCTCCCTAATATCATGCACATTGTAATACTGATCGCGCGTAGGATGGAGGTCAAAATACTCCAACACAAAGTGCTTAACAGTGAATGGTTCATTGCAAGAAATGCACTCTGGTGGGTCCTCTCCTTTTAGTATGTGCGAGAGGGTTAAAGACCAATTCGAATTCTTGCAATGACTACCTCCTCCCTACGGATGTTTCTGTAGGAATGAGTCCATTCTCCTAGAGTAAACATGATAGCATGAAGTTTGTTATTTATGGCATCATTCCATGATGCCTGCCATTTCTGACGTAAAGACTCTTTGATACTAGGTTTAAAATCAGTATACAGTATTTTAAAATCAGATGTTTCTAGTGATAGGGTAAATTTTAGCAGCGCGGTCTGCTTTTTCATTACCTTTAATGCCAATATGGCCTGGTAACCAACAGTATACTATATTGTGGGAGGTATTCACTTAGTATTTTTAAGGAGATATTGGCTAATAATGGGTTCTCCAGTCTTCAATGATGTAGTGACTGAAGTACTGATAGTGAGTCGGAGAATATGATGCTGTTTAAAATATGTTTGTTTTCAATATAAGACAGAGCAAGGTCTATTGCTCTGATTTCAGCTGAAAAAATTGATGTACCATTTGGCAAGCAAACTTTTGTTGTGTGTTTTCCACTAACAAAGGCTGCAGCAGCCTTTTTCTCATCTTTTGATCCATCAGTATAAATTCTTGTGTAATTTTCAAATTGGGTGAGGAGTTTATGATAAGAGTTGTGGAAGATGGAAGGGTTTGTCTCTGATTTTTTTCCATCGTGTAACGCAAAAAGTACTTTTGGTTACTGAAGTAGCCAGGGAGGTTTTCTGAATTTTTGAAAGATCAATTTTGGTACTTTCAAGGCATGGTAATATTCTAATGCCAAAGGTAGGTGTTGCGTTTGGTTTATTTTCGTATAAGGTTTTGAATTTGGGTTGAAAAACAGCCAAAAAAGCAGGGTTCAGAGGATTTGATCTTAATTTGAGAGCATACTGTGCGGAAAGCATTTCTCTACGATGTGATAAAGGTGGTTCGTTCGCTTCAACGAGTAGGCTTTCACACAGGGATGTCTTAAATGCTCCCAGAGCGAGTCTTATTCCTTGATGATGAATTGGGTCGAGCATCTTCAAATAGGACTTCCTAGCTGAACCATAAACAACGCAACCATAGTCTAGTTTGGAGCAAATAAACGTTCTATATAAACTGAGGATGACTTTTCTATCAGCACTCCAGTCAGTGTGCGCTACTACTTTAAGTAGATCTAGATATTTCAAGCATTTAGCTTTCAAATTCTTCAGGTGTTGAATAAAAGTTTGTTTTCTGTTGAAGATAATACCTAAAAACTTTGTTCCTCAACAACTGGAATAGGTGTTCCGTCCAACGTGAGTTTAGGTTCATCATGATGTCTTCGTAACTGACAGAAATGCATACATACTGTTTTTGATTTCGAGAATCTGAAACCAGTAGTATTGGCCCAATTTGGAATCTTGTTGATATTTTGCTGTAGTTGTCTTTCAATTTTATGCATGTGCTTTGATCGGTAACATATTGGAAAGTCATCAACGTATAAAGAGCAATCCACACCAGGAGCCAGACACTTGGTGATACTATTGATTTTAATGTTGAAAAGGGTCACAGACAAAATACTGCCCTGGGGCACACCCATCTTTTGGTCGTGCATATCAGAGAGGGTGGAGCCCACTCGTACCTCGAATTCTCTGTCTGAGAGAAAGTTTGATATGAAAAAGGGCAGATGGCCTTTTAGACCCAGATCATGCAGGTCATTTAGTATCCCGTACTTCCATGTCATGTCATAGGCCTTTTCTAAGTCAAAGAAAACCGCTACTAAATGTTCCTTCTTGATAAAAGTGTCACGAATAAATGTTCCTAACCAAATGATCATTGGTGCTACGACCATAACGAAAGCCACTCTGGAAAGGAGATATTAAATTGTTGGTTTCCAAATACCATACAAGCCAAGAATTGATCATTTGTTCCATTGTTTTGCATATGCAGCTAGTCAGTGATATGGGTCTATAGTTGGTAGGATCTGTGCTATCTTTGCCTGGTTTGGGAATTGGTATTACTGTTGCTTCTTTCCAAATTTTTGGTACATTACCAGTAATCCATAAATCATTGAAGATTTCCAGAAGAACTGTTAATGATGGTTCTGGAAGGTGTTTCAAAAACTGGTAATGTATATCGTCAGGCCCAGAAGATGCATCATGAGCCTTATTCAAAGATTCCATAAGCTCCAACAATGAAAACGGTTGATTATAACTTTCCGAGTTATTCGATATGTATTTCAACCACGTCTTTTCTTTTTGAGCTTTTAATCTTCGGAAAGCTTCTGAATAATAAGACGATGAGGAAATTTTAGAGAAACTATCAGCAAGTATATTAACTATTTCATGTTTGGAATTGAAATTGTTGTTATTTAGTTTCAGTTGTTGGAATGAATTGTGTTTTCCTTTTCCATTTATTTTGTGGATCGTATCCCAAATTCTCTTCAAAAAAGAACGAGAATTTAAAGTTGAAACAAATTTTTTCCATGATGCTCTTTTACTTTCTTTAATCATGCGGCGAGATTTGGCCCGAACAATACGGTACTTAGTTAAATTTTTGGGCGTTGGACGATTATTAAATTCTTTCAGTGCTTCTCTGCGTTGTCTAATGGCTTCTTTACATTCTTTGGTGGACCACGGTTTTGGGGTTCTTTTACAGTTCGGTGAGGTCTTAGGAATGGATTCCTCTGCAATCTCAATTAAGACAGAAGTAAAATGACGAATAGGGTCACTGTCGTTTAGAATGGTATCCTTGTTAAGCCTAGCTGTACAAAGTGTTTCAAACTTGGTCCAGTCAGCCTTCTTTAAATTCCACTGTGGAACTGCGTCATCAATTGTAGAGTTAATATTTTCAAGGGAGACTGGAAAGTGATCACAGCTGTGAAGGTCATCAGCGACCTTCCAATTATAATCCAAAAGGTAGCTAAGGAGAACAAATAGTCAAGTCGATATACGTGTATGTACCCGTTCCTGGGTGTAAGTACATCGGAGATTTTGTGTTATATAGACACAAGTTGTGTCTAGTAATGAAATCTTCAACCTTCTTGCCCCTGTTGCTTATGTAGTTTGATCCCCATAAAATGTTATGGGCATTAAAATCACCGAGTAAAACAAATGGCACAGAAGTTGTTGAACAAGCGTATCTAATTCACTTGGTAATAGGTTGGTGTCTGGTGGTATGTAAATAGAACAAAAGGTAATCACTCGATGTAGAGTGACACTCACAGCAATGGCTTGCAAATCTGTGTTTAATGGGATGACGCTATGAGGGGCTCTATTGTTCACAGCAATAGAAACTCCTCCTCAGGCCCTGTCAACATTCTGAAAGTAGGTGTTAAACAGGGAGTAGTTTTTAAGTGTGATGTTATCCGTATCTTGTATAAAGGTTTCCTGAAAGCATAGTATTGCAGGATCATATTCGTTTAAAAGCAGAAGAATATCACTGTAATTGGCTTTGGGTCCTCGACAGTTCCATTGTATGATGGTGTTCTTCATTATAAGTTTAAAGTGGAGATTGTGAAGCTAGGTTAGACTTCATGCGGAGACAATCTGTGTGGTTATTTCTCTGGAGGAAGTATGGGGATGATATTTTTGTTGGTAGGTCTGGAGCTACTTTGAGAACATGGAGCAGTTTCTTCTGCATCCATGCTCTCAATGTCTCCAAACCTATTATAGAGTTTGATGGGGTCATATGACCCCTTTTGCTGCCTGTTTCCTTGAGATCTGTTTTTATTCTTTGGTGATATCGGTGGTGGGGTATTATTAAAAGTTGTTTGGGTAGATGCCATGTTTTCTGTGCTTGGTAATGGGGGTGGGGTGTTAGACCTTGATGTTGACTCAGGTGGATCTGTCTGTGTTTGAGCGTCCTTCATTGCTTTGGTATTGATTGTACAAGCTTTCTGGCCTCTGGATAGGGAATGTTAGCTGTGAATTTTACCCTCTCTATTTCCTTCTCCTGTTTCCAGGTATCACAATCCTTGGAAATGGCATGGTGCTCCTTTCCACAGTTGACACAATGCGGAGTTGCTCTACACTGAGATTCCTGACGAGAATGGTCTCTGCATCGGCAACATATTTGGCTTTTTGCGCATCAGTCTTCGTGATGGCCATATTTCTGACATTTATAGCATCAAAGGGGGTTAGGTATGTAAATCTCAACCTTCACTTGCAAAAAGCCAACTTTGACCACTCTGGGTACTATTGGTTTGTTGAAGGTGAGTACAAATGTGTTGGTGTCCTGCAGATTGTTGTTATGTCTAATTCGTATTCTGCGAACCACAGTGACACCTTCGTTTTTCATCCCTTCAATGATATCCTTGTCGCTTACTCCAGCCAAGTCCCGACAGCAAATCAAGCCTTTGGACAAATTCACTGTTGTGTGAGCGAATGAGGTCACCGGAATATCGAAGAATGTTTTCATTTTTCAGATATTCTCTGTCTGACCCTGTCGCTCACATTCAACAAGTAGGCAGCCCAATTTCAACTTTTTAACACTTTTTGGTGTATCAATTAATCCTGTAATTGTCTTTTCAATAACAAATGGAGAGAGTGAGGCAAGCGGTTTTGAATCGTCTTTAGACTGTATAACCATGAAGCGTGGAAATGAATCCACACTACATGGTTTGTCATCCGAGTCAGATCCAGTTTTGGTACGTTTGTGTTGATTTTTTTGGGAAATATTCATGTTGGTGTGTTAAAATTCAGCACCCGTGCTCCCCACCCACCAAGAAGCCCAACAAGGGGATGCTTTTCAAGTGCCAGGGATACACAGATGTTATACTCAGTTGGTAAAATCACCTCCTGATTCATCCCATAAGACATATCCAGTCGGCAAAATTAACTCCCGATTGACCCGTTGGGCTACTGCCTTCTAGGAAGTCTTCTAAGACTTCGGAAAGGGAAAGTTAATGGGATAGAATGTAGGGGCAACAGTGGTATCAAGAGAGATACAATGAGAAAGATAATGAAAGTCAGCGAGCAAATAAAGACCTCCTAGGGCTCGGCGTGACCAGCCGATTTGTCAAGACCAAGCCCATCCCGACCACCCATCTAGAAGAAGTAGAGGCCAAAGTAGTGTATTGCATCAGAGAGCCTCTGCTCAACTACCAGGATCCTTTCCTCCTCCGACACGGGTCGCAAACCATGGCAAACAGGTTGCCTCTAATTAGTCGCCTCTTACGACACGTAGCTAGGCACATCAGACAACCCCAGACCCGCAGGGGGACCCTTATTAAAGTGTAATATACGGAGAGTCACAAAATGCTAAAGGAATATGCAGTCAAGCCCATCTTAATATGGGGTGCTCAATCAACCTTCATAAGCAGGTGTATTACACTCACTAGTGTCTGCTAAAATATTTTAGATGTTAAGATAGGGAATGAACTTAGGATTTTATTCACTAATCAACACAAATAACAAAATAAAATTTGTACTGATCCTGCTCAAATTGGAAGTCTGTTCAGTTTCTAATTCAACATTCATTATTCAGTAAACTCAAAGCAATATCAACATGATTTGTAAAATGTTATAAATTCATGTTATAAAATGTTATAAATTCATGTTATAAAATGTTATAAATTCATGTTTATTATCTGTATCTGATTCAATGTCAAATCTAGGTTCATAGGGATTAGTCTAATCTAGGTTCATAGGGATTAGTCTAATCTAGGTTCATAGGGATTAGTCTAATCTAGGTTCATAGGGATTAGTCTAACTGGGTGTTTTTTTATACCAGCTGCTTGCCACAGCATGATGGCATCTCTTGGGCTATAAACTTTTTGTATGTGAGTGTGTGTGTGATCTGGATTTTTAATGTAGCTTTAGCAACTGTTCAGTCATATCACTACAATGTCTGCAATGTGGCAGTTTATAGTGATGTCTATCACTGAGGCATCATGCCACAGACATGTAGCATGATGTCCCACCCAGTCACATTATCCTGACACCAGGCTGACCAGTCTTAACACTAACCTGTTAATCCTGAGTAAATAGCGAGGCAGCTGCTAGTACCATTTTTTTAAAAGTCTTTGGCATGACTTGGCCAGGCTTCAAACCCACAACCTGCCATATCTGAGATGAACACTCTAACCACTAGGCCACCACAGAGGTCCGGCTATAAACTTGGATCCCATGTCCAGTGAGTATAGATGCAGAATCATTAGTTCTAATAATGAGCTTGTCCTGGATAACTCCTACAAACTAATGTCACCATTTTCATTTCGCAGACACACCATTCAGCATCAGTAGATTGTGTGTTAGAGTCATAAAGATGTCCATCTGTCCCATTATGTTAGCAAATTGCTGGCTATACTTCTGGTGGACTGTCTTCCATTTCAATTTATAAACATCTCCACAGATAACAAAATGTCATCTAATTTCTGCCATTTTAGAAGCTGCCGTGCACATTGCAAATTTTTCATGTTTACAATTGTCACAGTGCAAAGCACTGAATGCTATCAACAAACATGTACATTTTAAAATACAATGCTGATTATAATTCTCAATTATTCATCGATTCGGCAAATGCGACCTTTTACAACTGGTCAATACAAGCCTGAGACCCTATACCATTTGTTATCATCAGAAATGACATCAGTGCTTGGGGTCAATACACCAGCAGCCAGTTCAAGGTCTTCAAAGACCAATTTGACAATAATCATATGAGTGGTTTAACACCCATCCATATGTGCTGCCAACATTTACTGAACCTCATCAGATGCAGGATGTTGAAAGGTACTCAGTTAACATAATAAACAGACCAGTTAACCATTAAAGGGAATGTCAACTTTGTTATGATAGTGTGTGTGTGTGTGTGTGTGTGTGTGTGATTTGGATTTTTAACATAGCTTTAAAAAAATTCCAGTCATATCGCTACGATGTCTGCAGTGTTGCAGTTTATAGTGATGTCTAGCATTGGGGCATCATGCCATAGACATATAGCGTCATGTCCCACACAGCCACATTATCCTGACACCAGGGTGACCAGTCCTAACACTAACTTCTTAATGCTGAGTTCCAAGTGAGGCAACTGCTAGTACCATTTTTTTAAGTCTTTTTGGCATGACGCCAGGGTTCAAACCCACGACCTCTTGCATCCCAGGTGGAAGCTGTAACCACTTAGGCCACCAGAGTGGTTGCTGTTATGATAGTGGCCTGCTATAATTTTTACTGCTCCAACGGATTAGTGATGGCTGGGTTTTAGTGATCCGTTGTCAAAATCACTAGCTGCAGGATAAAGTCCTGTAATAATGTTTGATCAAGTCCTTCTTACCACATCTGTGGTGCTTAACCATACATTTATTTCCCTATAAACACTAAAAACAAGAAAAATCAATACAGCAAATAAGACATGTTTGAGCAAAAAGATATATTCAATGGAAATATTCAAAAGAATTATCATAAAGTTGACAAAGACCTATAAGATTAGCCCTATTGCCAGGGCCTGTCCAAATTTAATTCTTGCCCCTTTTCGTTTGTGGCCTATTTGACCAAATGGCTTGATGAGAAGGAACTTAAAAACAATACTGAGTATATAGTTTTACTTGTGTCAGCAATTTTTCAAAAGACACTTGCTTTAGTTTATGTTTGAGAAAAATGTTTACTGTGTACCGACCTTTAACTTTTCAAACACTTGGTTTGTCTCTGGATCCTTCACGACCTCCTTGTCAAAAAAGTTGAATCTTCTCAGCTAACAAAAATAGATAAAAGGAGTATGTAAATAAAGGTGATGCATTCAATGGTTCTTTTATGAAACAGGTTCACAAAAATAGTCATTCAATTTTTTAAAGCAGTTCGTGAAATCATTTGTGAATGACATACAGTAAAGTCATACAATTCATATCCCACTAGTAATAATCTAACACATCTCTGTAAGTTATTCAAAATGTGCTGGCAAAGGTGTTATCACATGGTTCAGCCACCTCACCTCTGTCTGCATGGGTTCGAGTCTTGGATTCAGTTAATGTGGTTATGTGAGAAAGCTTGCCAGTAGCTTCACATGGGTCGGTAGTTCTTTCCAGGGATCTTCCTCCACCATTTATACTGGCCGCCATGTATAGCCTACCTTGTGCTGAAAAATGGTATTAAACCCTAAAACAACAACAACAACAACAACAATCACATGGTTCTCTGACACATTCAATTTGGTGCTTTGTCAGACTTCAAGGTCTAATGTCTATCCCTTATCTAACTAAATCGTATTCAAATTCAAACTGTCGTAACCTTATTTATACAGCCATTTTTCAGGCAATTTTAAGTAGGCATTAAAATATTAATACTAATTCACATGGAGTAAGTGTCAACATAAAATACTTTTATTTTTTTTATATTTTAAGATAAGTAATACATGGCTATCTGTGTTCTGGCTATGGGTCAATCTCTTGGGCCTCTCCCATGCTGAATGGATCACAAAGTCATTTCAAAATAGCATATTTATCAGCTGATAATCCATTTTAATCTACTTCTACATCATTCTGTTACATATTCAATAAGATATAGTGTTTGATGATAATAAATCCACCATCAGCTTGCACATAGCATCAATTCAATGGCTAGGCATTGGTAAAATTGATTTTTACCAGAATGCAGCTTTCTGCTTGCATATACAAGACAAGAAAACATTAGGCTATATGCTTTGTGTGTCATTTCTTGCATCTCTGTTGTGTAACACCCCACCAGCTCTATCAACTGTTAGTCACATGTTTGTTGGAATAAGAACCCTTATGTGTTAATATCAGATAATAAAAAACCACTTTTATGTCAAGATGACTTAAATAGAAGTGGTTTGTACACACAAAGGTCTACGATACAAGATGGGCTAAAAAAGTACTAGTCCAAAGTCTGGATCAGGTTATTTCTGTAAATTTTCCCATCTGTAATCCATTGTAAAGCTAATATGACACAATTTCTGACATAAAACCATCAATGGTATTCATAGCATTCTTTTTTATCTTAGACTCTCAGAATTCTAATAAAATGATCACTATTCAACAGCATGTATACTATCATGTGTTGAATGAATGAATGGAGGATTAGTTCCAAATATAACAACTGAACACATTTTATAGTATTGTAATATGTTAGCAACTGTCTCATGCTACCCAAAATGCAGAGAGAGTCTATGAAGGTTACAATGGCTTGTGAAGGTCACCAGGTGAATAGCTCATCATAAGTCTATTCAAGTTTGGTTCTTGAACACAACAAATTAGCCAAGAATCAACTGTCAACAACAGCAGCGTTGAAAAGCTAATGCTCAGTAAAGTTTGAGGATCTGCCATATGAAGACCCGGACTTGCGGAAAACTAGTAAATTTGACAGGAATTGATGCTTTTATAGCATTCAGTTTGTTTATAACCCAACTGATTTTAAAAATGAGAAGTATCAGATAAAAATGTACACAACTTAATCATTTATCAATTTAAAATTTCTAACCTGTCAAGATGGAGTCCATAAGTGCCATGTTCTGTGCTTTTCAAACTGAACAAGTTTCTTTACTAACATGGCTCCATATTTGCATGGGCTTTTCAGGCAACAGGCATAATGTAGTACAGTCATCAACATGCTCTATACAATTCCTTCAATATCTACAAATACGGGAGTTACATCCCTCAGAACACACACACATACACTCACATATATGTTACACCTTTTAATCAAGCTTAATGTTTGTTTTTTCAAAACCAGACACTGCAAGTATTGCATGCAAATGACTGTTCCTGAAACTATAAAAAAAAAGCAGTGAGCAGTATGTCTGGTTGTTTCAAAGACAGCTTCGGTTTGGTTGATACATGAGAAAGATGACAATGTTAGAGGTCACCTGACGACATTCAAGTTAAGAAATTATAAATTGATGAATGAAATGTTTTATGCATTTTTATATCCTTGTTGCTTATGGTTTTTTAAAGTCAGTGGATGGGGGTTTACAAACAAATGGGAATATAAGCAAACACAATACATTTTTGCAACTGGATTATCTTGCATTCTGTTAATTTAACTGATCGTTTATTTTATCATTATACTTATCAAAAATGTTTCTTGTTTGCTTTGGTACCAACATACTTCAACAATAGGAGATGTCCACTCCCTAACCCCTCCCTTTCCCAATCACCAGATCACCTATATCATGGTCTTTTTGCACACCTTTCTGTTTGTTTCTACTGCACATTTTAAAAACAAAAAGCATAGCATAAAGTCTTTACAAAATGTACAAAACTCATGTCATTCATCAATTTATAATTCCTAACCTGAATGTCACCAGTGTCTCCCTAACACTTTCAAATTATTAGCATTTCAAACGAAACAGAAGCTCTCGATGCAAACAAGCTGTCAATTTCAAGTTTAATAAAAGTTCATTTCAGAAAAAACTGTCAATGTCAAATAATTGCAATGGCTAATTTTATTCTTCAAAAAATTTTTTGATTTTGTTGTTGTTTTGGATTTAATGCCATTTCTCAGTACAAGACAGACCGTAAGTGGTGGCCAGTATAATTGGAGGAGGAAG
This sequence comes from Megalonaias nervosa, assembly GCA_016617855.1. NCBI lineage: Eukaryota > Metazoa > Mollusca > Bivalvia > Unionida > Unionidae > Megalonaias > Megalonaias nervosa. The sequence goes on from JAECUM010004579.1 coordinate 116,406, forward strand.
AACCCAGGTAAAACCTTGGTAAGAACCACCGACGACCCAAATGAAGCTACTGACAACATTCTGACATATACACATTAGCCAAGCCCATGTCAAAACCATGCAGACATATGAGATGGCAGTGATCGGTAAAGGCAAGCACTTTAGTCCACTCGGCCACCCAGGGACCCACCTTACCTTAAAAAATGTAAAAAATTAAGAGGAACTCTTGCAGACACGTGTTCAAAGAGATGTATCTCCAGATTTACGGAATTATTGAGATTATCAAAGACGGTGAACCACGTCACATTTGTTCCTTTAAAAAAGAGACTCGCCCATGCGAATATGGTGAGCTAGTCCTACAACGTAAGACACATCACCCGATATTTTTGTTCTGGGGCACTAAAACAAAAACAACGTGTTATGTCTTACACTGTAGGACTATTGGTGACCGTATTATTACGAAGCTCCCGTTTCGTTTCGAAACGCCAATAACTTAGGAGTGTTTGAGACTCCCTGGCGACAATCAGGTTAGAAATTATAAATTAATGACTAAAACGACCAATGTATCTCTGATGCTTTTTTTTTTTTAATGGGGTGGGTGGGATATAAACAAACGGGAAGCTGTACAAAGTACTATTGGATCCACGTATTGCAGACTTCGTATAGTTTAATAGCAACAATAACGAATAACACTATTCCACATGCGTTTCGAAATTTCATATAAAACTAGTCCATTCTCAAGATTTTATGCTAGAAGTGTTAGATTAGCATCTCCTTTCATCTGTCAAGCGATAAAATCTATAATATCATCATAATCACATCCGCCTACCAAAAGAGACATTTTCCTCCAAATGGACTGCGATTCCTTGGTCCACTCGTGAAACTATTGTGACTGTCATAGTTTGTTGCTGCAAAACCAGTCTACGTACCTTACCTCGCAATAAACGCATACAAATTCTATATGTTACGGAAAAATAAAGAATAAATAAACACACACGCAGGCGAAATCTGCGGTAAAAATTGAATTATATTTAATAGTTATAGAATAAAAAGGTAAGAAAATTGATAATGCTTTCAACACTATACGACTTTTCCAGTTAAAAGAAAATGGCCTGATTTAAACAACAAGCACATAAGCACTTTACCGTACATGAGGCATTTGAGATTTTTTACCGACATAATATTAAAACAATAACGATGTGAAATCACCATGATGACTTAAAATTTAGAAAAGTAAATAACTTAAAAAAGACTATTTTAAAGTCAATATAGAGTGAATATAGCGTTCGGGAAATAAAAGTAAGAGCATGTTAGGATGTTCATATGTCGATTAACCCTAAGATAATAATAATAATAATAAAAATAATAATAATAATAATAATAATAATAATAATAAATAAATAAATAAATAAATAAATAAATAAATAAATTATCTTACATTAATGGGAAGCATAGTCTAAGTATGTTACAATTATGGGAAGCACGTGCCAGAATTAGAAGCATGCCGGATGAGGTAATAGTAAGGTACTAGAAGGTACATAAAGCACTTGGCGGCACATAAGAAAACTGTGACATTTGACAGTACATATGGCTCTTAGCAGTACGTAAGACACATGAGAGACTAGAAAATACGCAAAGCACTAGACGGTACACAAGGCACTTGGCAGACTAGACTGTACACAATGTATTAGACGATACACAAAACACGTGACTGACTAGACGGTGTATAAGGCAGCAGCAGGCAGGGTGAACCCTACAACTTTTTGGCTTAATTGTAGAGACCTTATTTTTTGAAATTAGGGGTTCCTACGAAGGTTGAAAAAAAAGTTTTTGTCTTAATAATGAAAACTTCTCTAATTGACCAGATTTTTTCTGATTTTTTTCACGTACTGGTCACTTAATTTTTTGTCGTCCACCCTGCCTGCTGCTATAAATTAAAGAGCCATTATAGATATTATCAATAATGAGTATTGAAGAACCACACTCAGCTAAATTAGCTCGAGAGCGACTAGAGGCAATTAAAAAATATCTACCTGTTCGTGATTCTGTTAAGCAACAACTACAATCGCGTCAGGAATCTCAAGTTGAATTTGAAGAGGATACAAAAAAATTATTTAAACCTATCACTGAGACTACTAAAGGTATTCTACCTGTGTTAGGGAAAACCGCTGAAGCAACTGGAAAAATAGCAAGAAGAACAAAAAAGACAAAAGAAATTTTACGTGAACTACCAGCCGAAATAGCTGCTGCGATGCCAGTCCCGGAAATACCTGAGGATGAAGATCAACCTGAAGGTGCTGAAATAGGTGATATAAAGGAACGTCTACCAGAACAATAAGAAAGAATTAATATAAATGACAAATTTATCGAAGGTGCTATTAATTATATTAAAAATATTAAAAACCCAGGAGATTTAGCTGTGATTGCTGTGAAAAGTTTCAATGATCGAAAACATTATTTAAAATCTGAATATGCTGATAAACCTATAGGTCGTGATAATTGGTACAAATGGATATTTCGCATACATTATGACGTTGATCAGGCTAGAAATAGTGATCCAAAATATATTGAGTATATTCATACAATAGATAATTATATTACCTTCATGCAATTACCGCCAGAACAACAACAAATACAACAATATCAACAACAATATCAACAACAATATCAACAACGAGAACAAGAACGACAAGAAAAAACGAAACAATTACAAGCACCTTCAAAATCACGAATACCAATTCTATCTCCAAAATCACAAACACGGCAACAACCAATCCAAACAAAATTGAGGAAGAAGAAGAATATTGGCCGTCAGACACCTCTCCTGACGCAACTGGAAGTGGTCTAGGAAGTGGTCTTATTACTTGCCCCAATAACGTCCTTGCTGATGTTGATCGACTAGAAATCCTCATTGGAGGAAAACGAGCTGGTAATAATTCCCCAGAAATCATTAATGAAGTAGCTGATATTTGCAAACGATTATTTACAGGCGGTATCATGGATATTGATGTATATCGGTCCCTCATTAATGAAATCGCCGATGAGTATCATAGTGAAGTATGTAATTAGTGATAAAGTCACTTAATAATAAAATGATCATACACAATACTCGTGGACCTACCATGGTCAGGGTAATATACTCTCGATTACCAGTATACAAAAGGACCTACGGAGATGGATTAGGTGATGTTATTCAGGGTCTGTTTAGAAGAATAGCCCCAAAAGCATTACCGATTGCAAAGCAACTAGGAATGAAAGCTATTGATGTTGTTCGTGAAAAGGGTATAGGCGCTGTTGGTAATCTTGCTAGCAAAGCATTTTCAGCAATTAAAGATAGACTAGCACGATTAATACGCAGACCACAAGCGACCCGACCTCAACCTGTGAAATTACCTAGCACTGAAGTGATGCCCGCAAATGTCAGTAAAATAATAAATCAAGCAGCTAATCAAAAACTAGCGGAGTTAGCTGATATCCCGATGTCGGAAAAGGAAAAAAATATAACCGCTAGTCTGATAGCAGGAAGTGGTCTTCGAGTTAGACGAAGACGATAATAATAAAGATGTTTAAGCGCGTATCTGACCCCGTGTTTGACATGGATGCACCAGTTCTCAAAGATGAGTCTGTGCGCGATTATCAGTATTATTCTTACGACGCACGAATTCCAGATCAGCGTGGACGAATTGAACTACAAGTTCAGGATACAAGCAGATATTTCCTACCCGCTGAAGCATTTATTGAAGTCGAAGGTGAAATTATAAATAACGCTGTTCCTGCAGCACCAGTAGCATATGGAGCTGAAATTAGGGTTGGTTTTGTTAATAATGGTATTATGGCGTTGTTTGATAGCCCTACGTACATGATTGACGGAAAAAATATTGCATCAATCCAGAAGGACGTTGACGTTGCAACGACGATATTGGGTCTTGCGAGATACAGCGACGATTACTCAAGATCAGCTGGTCCATCAATGATGTTTGTCAAGGATACTTCTGACCACCCTGACAGTAGAAATCAGGTTTTTCGACAACCCAATAATCGAGCTGTTCCTCCTGCTGGTGCTGCTGTTGAAGATCTACCTTTTCCAAATCCAGATTTCAACTTAGGATTTACAGCACGTAGATCAATGTTAAGCGGTAATAGGAGAGCATTTTCATGTGCAATTCCACTGTCACATATTTTTGGATTCTGTAGAAATGTCAGAAAAGTCATTTTCGGAGCCAAACACACAGTTGTACTTGTACGAAAAGGCGATGATAATGATGCATTATGGAGACCCATTGGTGATGCTGGTATAGTAATACTAACAAAACTTTCCTTGTGGATGCCAGTGATGACTCCGTCAATATCTGAAGAAGACCGGTTGTTATCTTTTATGAGTCAAGGCGGTAAATCAACGTTATCATGGTTAACTATGACCACAGATGCTATCCAGAGTAATATTAATGGTTTATTTACGTGGCAAATAGCATCACAGCAAGGTGTTTCTGCACCAAGACACATATTTATTGCGTTTCAAGATACTGCACGATTAAACACACAATTACGAAATCAAATGGTGTTTGATAAACTCGGTGTTTCTGAGGTTTCATTAAGGATAAATGGACATCAAGAACCATCCGAGGATATATTACTGAATTTCGATCAAAATCATGTAGCACGTGCATATCATCGTCTTATGTCGTTCATGGGTCGTGATCAAAATATTGATACTGGTTTACAAATATCAGTTAGATTTTACAACGCTGTATCCGATTTATTACTTTTCTCTAGAACATTTAGATTTAACCAGACAATCAGTAGTTGATATACACTTCAGAGCTCGTGTAACATTGCCAGTAGCACCAGCACCATTAATTGCTAATTACAGAGCAATTGCTGTTATACTCAGCGATAAATCTATGTTACTCGAAGGTGTTGGTGGACGAATGAGAGTTATTGATGCTCCAGTAGAAAATATGTAAATAAACAGTAATTAGATCATCCATAATATTAATAATGTCATATCATCACGTTAGTGTGAGTCTGACTCCTGGTCAGATTAAAAAGCTGCAATCAGCATCAAAAAATAACTATGGAATAAAAATATCGCTAAAGCGAGAACAGATGACCGGTGCAAATAAATTATCGTTGACCGAGCGTCAGTTCAAAAACTTCAATGATGCTAAAAAATCAAATAAAGGCGTTAAACTTAATCTTTCTGCGGGCGCCATCAAAGATATTGCTAAATCGGGTGGTATATTTCCACTTCTCGCAGCTATACCAGCATTAATAGCAGCTGCAGCCCCAGCTGTTGCAAAAGCAGCTGCATTAGGTACTATTGGAACTGCTGCTGGAATGGCGTTAAAGAAAGCAACCGGACAAGGAATCAAAAAAAAGGGAAGAGGTTTAAGACTACCAGGGACCCCGTATTCATACGGAAGGGGTCTAAGATTACCAGGGACAGTTTACTAATATCACCCATGTCCAATTTTGATTTACTTAATGCTGCTAAGCAATTAAAAATAAAAAATTTCAGAGGTGTTTTATGCGCGATCAATTACCTACCGTTGCAATGCAACATGAAACCGGTATTATTAATCTCGATAAAAATTCTGGCCCAGGCACGCACTGGGTCGCATATGCAATTGATCCACGTGGAATTATTTATTTCGATTCGTATGGATTAGCACCACCAAAAGAATTTTTAAAGTACGTTACCGGCGATATTCCAATCTGGTATTCAACGCTACCAACACAAAAATAACTGATCCTCCAATATGCGGTCGTGAAACCCTCGCTATGCTTGATGCTGTATCAAAATCAACAGCACCGCCTCATAAAGTCGTGCACGCGTTCACTACACTATGTCATAACACTTAAACTGATATCAGTAAATATAATGGTAGATATTTACGGAAGATCCTCAGGTAAAACTCAGAAGTTCGATTTATCTAAATATGCAACCTTTGATCAGCTCAGAAATGAAATCGATGATTTATTAAATATAACAAGTGTGGATCAAAATGAAGTCGTCGTTTTTCAGGACAAACAAGGACGATTAAAAACGAGTAATATACAACTACCAGATGTACTTATATGAATTCCCAACGCGGTTGTTAATAATATCGTTACTTTCACTGATCAGGTAAAATACAGGATTCCGGTAAATCGGTTAACGATTATGTTAAGAAAACTGGTGATGTATTTACCGGTGACATTATTATGTCAGGAAGAAAAATTACATATCTTGGAGATCCAATCGCAGATACAGACGCAGCAACAAAAAAATACGTCGATGATCAAGAATCCAAATACGTGTCAGTACGCGGTGGTATAATGCGTGCATTTCTCGACATGAATAATAATGGTATTAATAATCTCAGAACACCAGAAACAGATTTTGACGCCGCAACGAAGAAATACGTCGACGATAGGGAAATTCCAATAACGACTTCGTTAACGACTATCAATGATGGAATTGCTGCATTTAGAACTGAATATAATAATCATATACAAACATTTCTAAATTTTCGTAGAAATGTAAACAGATCTATTAATGATTTTTTGGAACTCCACCAACTGTTATTATTAATCTCGCTGACATTAACACAAGACTCAAAGATATCATTAGTGGCATTCCTAATATTATTCAAAAAACTAATCTCGTTAAAATTCCACACGGACGAGTTAACAATATCGTGTACACAGTCGCATCAGGAAAAGCAACATGGTCGCAGGAAAATAACACTTTTAAACACACTGCAGAGGTCACTGGTGTATATAAATTATCTGTGTTTAGCAGTGCAAAATTTACTGTATTTACCACATTTCCATGGCGTTATTCAACCGATGATTTTTCTGGAATTGTGTCTATAGTGTTAAATAAAGATGACGAGGAAACGTTTATGCTGATAGCGGATGATAAAAAGTTAACCACAGCAGATTATTGGTGGTGTATTGAGTTTGTAGCTGAAACTCCTCAATTAGTTACCTAGATAATTATAATGAATCAAGAGTCATTTATCGACGTTCAACGGTAAAAAAATATCGTCGTCGTATGGTTGTTATTGATATAATGGTATACTCGGTTTATGCTGTTATTGCTGGAACTGGATTATTACTATCAACAATAACGATGACAGCGCCTGCAGTTGTAACAATTATAGTTTCCACGGCAACAACATGCGCAGGTATTTTCAGTATTATCTCTAAGAAAATATCTACATGTACGAATGATAAACTAAACGAGTACATAATGAAATTGCACACAGCAACAGCCGCATACACTAAATTATGCTCGTATATTTCAGCGTATCTCAGTGATGGTAAAATATCCGATGAGGAGTTTGTAACGATAATGAAAACCTACGATGAAGCATTCATAATCGCTAGTGACAATAACGGAAAGATGGAGAATTAAATAATAACGATAATAATAATGTCAGAGTCGCGCGAATTACTTCAGCAGATCGTAGCTAATACAACGCCGTCAAAAACTACCATGATATCATTAAGTTCAACCAGTCCTGAATTTAGCGTTAATTTTCCAACCGCAATTCCAGCAAAGGAAATAGCATTAGCGCAATTACGAGTTTATTATAGCTGGCCTAATATTAGGTCGAAACCGTTTGGTGGACAACAACCAAATAATTCACTGGTATTTGCGAATAAAAATAAACCAGATGGAACACCTGATTGGCAAGTTGTTGGAATTTCAACGGGCAGTTATCAAATAGAACAGATTAATGATGAATTTCAACGTAGAATTAAATCTATCACAGGGAAAGAATCTAAAATAGCGATCACTGTTCATGAACCACCATTATCAGCGGTTATTGAAATAAATTCTCCTGATTACCTCGTAGATATTTATCAAAGTTCGATCAGATCAGTGTTAGGATGGCCTGATGTTCCTCCTCCTCCTGACCAAAAATCTAATGGAATTCCAGAACCGACTAAAAATGAATTTCTCACAACAGAAAAGAGATTTATAAAACGTCCAGAATATCGAAATAAATTTCCGTGGGTACCCGCTGATCAATCAGAATATTATCAAGAGCTCTATGGTGAAAAATTATATATTAAAAGAATACACTTACGTAAATCTGTTAATAAAGAAATTCACATTAATGAAGAAAATTTAAAATTATGGTCCGACCCAATTAAACTCGAGTATGAACAATCAGTTAATAAACTACGAAATTTATTTTCTTCTTTATTACAGTATTACAGCGAAGATGTAAAACAACAGATAATTGAAACAATAAAACATTTAAATATTATTATGATAGATTTAAGGCTTATTAATGATATAATTTTACACGCTGTAAGAGAGCGTAGGGGTGTTATAGATTTTGATGATAAATTAAACTGGGATATGATGAAAAATTTGTTTATTAAACATTACAAAATAACAGAAGAACAATTAAAAACATTTATAATACCAGATTTAAATAGCGCTGAAATGAAGAAATCATTAAATGATCTTATTGAAGAATATTATCCGGGAGTAATTGAATCATGGAAAAAAATAACCCCACCACCGGTTATACTAAAACACAATAACAATCCCTTTGGTGCCGGACGTCATATATCATCAGGCATTGTAAATATAACAACAACAATTGCAGTCAATCTGGTATGTGATGTTATTGAAGGTAGCTATCAGGTAGATCTTTCTAAGTCTAGCCAGGCCCAGCAAGGGTACATATTATTCAGTTTTAGCCCGTTGGTCCCTCCCGGTTCGTTAATTGTATCAGAGCCAATTAATCCCGTGTACCTGCGAGTTCATAATCCGTTATTATCAAGAATACACTTTAAACTTACAGACCAAAACAATCGCATTCTGGACACGAGAAACGAAGTACTAAATATAAACCTGTATGTACGCTCATAGAGCGTTATCATAATACGTTTTTATTATAACAAAAAAAAATATCCGGATGTCTATAATACTATTCTTTTGTTTACATAAAATCCGAGCACAATCAAAATCTATTATCTAGAAGGCTGTGGCTGCATATTGATTATTCCATATAACGGCTGTGCGTAAGGTTATTTTAAGAACATCCGCTATATAACTAAATCAATATCCGCTGTTACGGACGCATAGACTCAGTGTTATACAGAATTATATATATTTTTTGGAAACTAGAAATATAAAATTCCATTTTACACAGAAAACTGTGAGGTTTCAGTCCCTACAAGTCCTGTGAGACAGCGCAAATATTTTATATATACTTAAATTCAACTGTATTATTGATAAGAGAACGATGGCCGAAATGGTAAGACGGTTGGACGTAGATCGAACTCTACAGACTCTCGCGTGTTCGAGTCTCCAAAATGCTAAAGATATTATCTTGCATTTGGCGACTGATGCTATTTAATTGGGGGAACCCGGAGCATTTCCTCGAAATCCACAACAGACAAAATACACTCTCCTATCATACACCCTTGAGGGGTGTACCTTTTACACTCCCCGGGGTTTTGTATGGGGGGAGAGTGTACAAAATCTGTTGGACGTAGACAAGATTCCCTCGTCATCACCATTTGTATATATTTCATAACCATACAATCATCATTGTATATAATCATAATCATCTTCATTGTATATAACCATTATCATCATTGTATATAATCATAATCTTCATTGTATATAACCATCATCATCATTGTATATAACCATAATCATCATTGTGTATAACCATTATCATCATTGTATATAGCCATCATCATCATTGTATATAACCATTATCATCATTGTATATAATCATAATCTTTATTGTATATAACCATATAATCACCTTCATTGTATATAACCATATAATCATCTTCATTGTATATAACCATCATCTTCATTGTATATAACCATCATCTTCATTGTATATAACCATATAATCACCTTCATTGTATATAATCATTATCATCATTATATATAACCATCATCTTCATTGTATATAACCATATAATCACCTTCATTGTATATAACCATTATCTTCATTGTATATAACCATATATCACACACAAAACAGCTCCCTGACAAAAAAGAAAGTCATTGGGAGCTAATATTTTTTTATATTAAATATATAAATATATATATATATATAATGAACCAAGAAAATATTAATGATATTATTTCTGCTATTAAAAAACTAAAACATAACGGATTAAAAATATCTGATAATCTCGACCCTCAGAAAATTATGTGCGATTTTGAATCACTGCAACAGAGAAAATTTGATAATAAATATACACTACCTTCAAACTACAGATTTATAAAATTAATTTATCAATCTATGCTTGAATCACTAGCTATGGTAAACGACAATCAAGTAAAGCTATTTGCACCTCTTGCACGTTCGATCGAAAATATTAAATCCGAACTGTCTCACGAGTACGAAAGAAAAAAGATCGTGGACAATCGTGTAATGCAATTAAGAAAGATTATGTTATCTGATTCTGTCAAAATGATAATGACGCTGAGAGCAGCAACGATGAAGGTGGACCCTTGACTGTAATTATGGCTAAACAAAAGCCTTGGCAAAATTGACAGAGTCGAACTACTTGTTTTTGTTAGGAAGACAGAATTAGATATATTCAAATATTATCTGCTGATCATATTTTATTGAATATGCAGATCTAATAATATTATCTGCAACATCACGTACTGATTGTGGATGTATGCTAAAATATTTTGCAGCTGCATGAATTGATGGAAAAGTAATTTCCCATCCTGTTTCTGTATTTATGGATATAACCGACCTCGGGATCTTGGGATATTTTCCAGTATTTCCACGTGCGGCATTCTGACTTTGTGTAATAGCCTGCAGGTTAGATAACCGATTATTCTGGGGATCTCCATCAATATGATCAACTATAAGTCCATCTTTGATCAATCCAAAATAACACTCAAATACGAATCTACTTGATAAGTATTTTTTTCCTCTAGCAACATTAAATATAAAATAACCTTTATTATTAATATTACCTACTGGTTTTTTCAATCTGCAGTAACTGATTACACCATCTCGCGATGCTTCATAATTTGTATATACTGGATGTTTAACAAATTCGTTTTGCTCCATTATATAATAATATTATTTGTTTAAATGATTATTCTGAAGTCTAACCAGATAATCTTCTACGGTTTTTATAGGAGATTTACCTGATGATGTATTATTTTTTTGTCATAATATCGTTTTAGTTCTCTGTATTTTTTTCCGCCACATTTTAGACACAATTGAGTTTTTCCTCTTACTCCAACACCGCATTTCACACACGGTATTGGT